>CM019826.1:49504890-49529337 GCA_009763385.1 Coix lacryma-jobi var. lacryma-jobi | reverse complement strand
ACAAGAGAGAAGATCTTGGGTTTACCGAGCCTTCTCGTGACTAGATCAGGAATCCAAGCGAAGCTTGCCTCCTCTAATCCTATTCTATCTACTAATCTAGGTGGATGTAGTCCTAAAGCTTCCGATTGATCTCCTTCTGGTTGGTCTAACCCTGATGAATGAATTGCCTGAAACCCTATTGCCTGAGAGGGGGGTCAGGGGTCTATTTATATAGCCCTGGGCGATGAATCGTGGCCCTTGGATCAAACCAACTTGAGGTACGGTCGAGATGCATCCTGGAGGTCGGTGAAAGTAGCTTGCAGAGGACGGAACCCAGCGGGCCCAGGGGGCGACCGATCGGTCACCTGGTGGGACCGGTCGGTCCCACCAGTCGGCCTCTGGTGGTGTCCTTCCTTGTGGTGTCTTCTTACGTCCCATGGAGTCTTCTAGAAGTATCCCGACGTGGCGGTTGCGTTATCTCCCGACGGTTTCCTTCTATGGGAAGCTATTGGTGCTAATTTCCTGGTTTAGTCCCTGCAGAACCATAACTCACCAAAACTCATGGAATATTGTCAGTTGAAACCCTGAACCTTTGTTGGTGATCATATTCTTGCCCTTTTCATATTTATTTATCTCTTAATTATGATAGTTAACCAGTGTCAACAAACTCACCGGTTGTTTGAGTCTTCATTTTTGGGGTGATTTCATGGGACAAGGGCCATCTATTTCACGAGTTGAAATTTGAGGCTCCCATTCACCCCCCCTCTGGTCGCCAATTCAGTCCTTCAATTGGTATCAGAGCAGGTTAAGGGATCTTCTCTACCTTAATCGGTTTCAGATCCTAAGGGCGACATGGATCGAGGGAACGACAAGGCTCCCTACTTCGATGGGATGAACTATCCCTATTGGAAGATTCGGATGCGTGCTTATCTAGACAGCATCGGATCTTCTGTTTGGGAGATATGCGAGAACGCTGAGTACGAGGTCCTTGCAGCTCGTGTAGGTCAGATCTAGATTTACCAGCACGAGGCAAATGCTAAGGCCCGTAATGCTCTTCTGGCCAACATCTCCCTTCCTGAGTTCGAGCGTGTCTCCGAGCTTGAGACGACACGAGAGATCTGGGTGAAGCTTCAGAGCTATCACGAGGGGACCGTCAGGTCAAGACCAGACTCTTCGAGACGTACAAGCGCGAGTACGAGAACTTTGTTCAATTGGAGGGAGAGACGATTGACGCTATGTTCGCTCGTTTCCAAATGATTGTGAACAAGATGCGTGCCAATCGGGCCAACATACCTTATGATGATCATGAGAGGGCGCTCAAGTTGATATATGCCCTAGATCGGAAGATATGGGAGGTGAAGGTGTCGACCATCATAGAGTCTCCAAGCTATGACACCCTCACCATGGACGAGCTATTCAACAAGCTCAAGTCCACCGAGATCGATCAGTTGACTCAGGCCAAGCTGAAGAACCCATCTTCACATTCCATGGCTCTGGTCTCAGGCAAGGGTGGATCGACTCTTTCTTTTGACGCTTCACCCCCTCTCTTTGCTTTGTCTTCTTTGCTTTCAGTGACAGAGGAGCAGGCGGAGGCGTTGGGAGACGATGAGCTCGCCCTCATCATCACCTGGCTCTCGCGGTTTCACAAAAACCTGCTTGAATCGCCGGCGTGGTGGCGCACGTGAGGGCTGCTATGGGTGTGGAGACCCCGATCACTTCATCGCGAGCTGCCCAAGCATGACAAGAGCTTCCCCGACAAGAACCCGCAACTCCAGGCGCAAGGCCAAGCCGGAGAACAAGGCCGGAAGAAGAAGAAAGGGCAGCTACCACCGAGAAGATTTGGAGAAGGCTTTTGACGCCAGCAGGCGTGCCTTCGAGGTTAATTCCTTCGGGGAAAGAAGTGCCTCACCCCCCCCCCCCAACGATATAGGACAACTCGGTTCAAACGAATTTGCAAAAAGATGAACCGAGCAAAGAGATCCCAGCGACGGGAAAATCGTGGAGAAAAAGGGATTCCGCGAAGAACATGAAAACAACGGGGAAATAACAGCCACGATTGAAGGCCAAGCGCAAAAAACGCTACGACAAGGAGGATACGGCCTCCTTCCTTCAAAATAAAAATACACGAGGTGAGTCTCTCTGCGGATCTCAGCAACTAACAGCAGGGATGGGAGAGCAGGACACCTAAGTGCAGGAAGAAAATGAGATGGCTAAAAACTGAGCTAGGGAGGAGGGGTTCCCCTAGACCTACTTATACTAAACTAGCTACGTCATTTCCTACTTCTACCCCTCACTACGGTATGACAGAGCTGGACCAGCCTAACCCTAAGGCTATTCTCGTCCACACGCTGGTGAGTAGGTAGATCAGACGGCCACGCCCGCACGGTCTTCCGCGTCGCTCCAAGAACCTTCAGATCGCCGCCACGTGCCGCCACCACTCTGCACCCCGGGTTTTGTGGCCCCAACGGAGAACCAGGCCTTTTCCCATAAGCCCCCGGTTTTGAGGCCCAAAACCGGGAAACAAACCAGCCCTCCAGCCCGAGTTTTGTGGCCAAACTCGGAAAACCGTCCCGCGCCACGAGTTTGAAGCCCAAAATCGGAAACCGGGCCCACGCCCAGGTGTTGCGGCTCAACATGGAAAAACCGTCGCGCCAAGGTTTTGTGGTCAACCTGGAAAACCCAGCACCCAGGTTTTGAGGCCAAACATGGAAACGTCCCACCGTTGGTTTTTCCCGGGCTCTAAAAAAAAAACCGGCGTCGAGAGGGGATGGCACCGCATGTGCACCCCTTCCACCGACATGATCGCACTTCTCCGCTTGTCGCGTCGCAGGAATGCCAAGACACACAGTGATCCTCGGCCTCAAGTCATAGTCCAAGTTCCAGTCCGCCTTCACGTCCGATACATCGGCATGGCACGTCCGCCGCAAGGCACGCCCATCCTTCATCGCGCCCGGTCCGTCGGCACGGCACGTCGCAAAACTGGCCTCACCCGCCATCCGACCACTGTCTCCGTGCTCGACACCTGCACAAACACAAGCCAAAGAAACTATGCGAATCATTCTCCGTTGACAATCACTCATCACACAGAGGACTCGGCATACCACCCATGTTCCGCAATCTCCCCTTGAGGTGCATTGGCAACTCCACAAACAAATCATGAATAAGAAGAAGGAGGTAGGAAGGAGTGAGAAGGAGAAGAAAAACCCAACCAACTGACCAAAAAGCCTAACAAAAAGCCAAAAGAAGGTCACGTGGATGAAGCGGAACTCACCCCAACCCCCACACCCCCCCCCCCCCCCACTGGTCCCCAAAAGAAATGGGGCAACCGGCTCGACGCAACCAGAAAAGAAAGCTAGCCCTCAAGAAAGGTAGAACAGGCTCAACACCGCTAGCAGATAACCAATTTGAAGATCGGAGGACAACAAGAAAACAAAATGTAGTCCCTCAGACAGAGGGCAAAGGCTCAACACAATAGCAAGAAAATCAATCCGAACCAATGGAAATAACCAAACCAAAGGGAAGCACACCAGACGATACCAATGAAAAGCCAAATGAAAAAGCTTATGAAAGCTCATGAAAAGTAGGAAGTTTGCTAGTCCCTCAAGACAGAGGAACGGCTCAACACCAACTAGCCCAACTCCCCCTCGGGCAATTGCAAGCAACTGGGACAAATAATCTCCCCTTAGTTGTCAAACACAGGGGCATAGATTTTGCATACAGTTCTCCCCCTAGTTGAAAATTGCACTTATCAAGGCCAAAAGGTATCGGAGAAGAAGCAACTCCCTTCACACAAACTCCCTCTGAACACAAGATCTCCTTCCAAAATGCATATGAAGTCAAAATGCAAGTTAGGAGCTTCAAGTATATAGTCAAAAGAGTGCAAAGATGCTCTAATCAGTATAGCTCCGACATCTCAATTAAGCACTCAAATAGCAAAGGCTCAAACTGATCACTTATACGAAATATGAAGCATAGGAGCATGTGAGCAGTTTTAAGCCAAAAAGGATAGTCACCATCAAAATAGCACTAGACATGTATAGAAGGAATCCAAACAAGAGCTAAACATATATACAAAGTGAACTACCCCTAGCAAAGTTCAATCATCATGCATAGGAATGAAGCATATACTTGTGATTTCAAATTCATATCGGAGTTTGCAGCGGTAAAAGAGTTCACCAAGTTCATTTTTAGCATGTGATTGCGAGAGGTTGAAAGCTGTCATCGCCTAACTTTTCAACCGTGCGAAGCCTATGCCGAAGCAATCAGAAGCTTAAAGCAACGGTTTCGGTCATACACTACATGGCTCAAGTTTAACTCAAGGTGCAATGAGAAACAGTCTCAATACCATGAGGTGTTGACAAGCAATCCCATCTCGATCTTTTCAATTCAACAATACTTGGTTCAGATTTTAAGCAAGTTATGAACAACCAAGCAAGTGAATGACTCAGAACTAGAGACATAGCAACCTAGCATATATGAAAAGCAGGAATGGACTCAACACACCCTACACATGCTAGTTGCATATCTCAATGGTGAACATTTTCAGATTTATATACATTAAGCATATTCACCATTCCAAAATAGCTCGCTCATAACATGTAGCAGTGAACAGAAAGAGCATAAGCTACAAGCATCATCATAAGCATCGGAGCAATACTAACAAGAGCATAATTACATTCTAGTGAATATAGACATGAAGCTCAGAATGTAAATGCGTATGCCCGACACAAAACTGAAAGAAGGAAGATACCAATTGAAAAGACTCAAGAAACTCAAAAGAAAAAAAAAAAAACCTCAAAATAAAAGAGTCAGTCTGTACATCTCAAAATGCTTCCCCCATCTAAAAGGGGAAACACACACCAAGCTCACCCCTCAACCTATTAAGGTTGATTCGTCTAAAGGCTTGGTGAAAATATCAGCCAATTGGTGATGAGTATCGACATGGCGAAGGTCGATATCACCCTTCTCCTGGTGGTCTCGCAAGAAATGAAAGCGCACATCAATGTGTTTGGTTTTCGAGTGAAGCACGGGGTTCTTAGCAACGCTAATGGCACTCGTGCTGTCACAAAGCAAAGGAACTCGAGTAAAGCTCAAACCAAAATCACGCAAAGTGGCCATCATCCAGAGTAACTGGGAACAGCAGCTAGCCGCAGCAACATATTCGGCCTCCGTGGTAGACTGAGCGACACTAGACTGCTTGCGAGAAGACCACGATACAAGAGAAGATCCAATAAACTGACAAGTCCCAGAAGTGGACTTGCGCTCAATGCGACAACCAGCAAAATCAGCATCAGAAAAGCCACAAAGCGAGAGGGTGGAAGAAGCAGAATACCAAATCCCGAACTCAGGCGTGAAACGAAGGTACCTGAAGATGCGCTTCACCGCCTGACGGTGAGAAGTGCGTGGCGAAGCCTGAAAGCGCGCGCACAAGCACACGGCGAACTGAATGTCCGGCCGTGTCGCCGTCAGGTAGAGCAGCGATCCAATCATGCTGCGGTACTCCTTCTGGTCCACTGCTTCTCCATCCGTGTCGGCATCCAGGGCAGGTCGTCGTCGACATGGGCGTCGGAAGAGGCTTGGCCTCACCCATGTCGAACCGCTTCAGCAAGTCCCTCGTGTACTTGCCCTGGTGCACAAACGTCCCCTCTCGGGATTGCTTAATTTGCAACCCGAGAAAGAAGGTCAGCTCGCCCATCATGCTCATCTCGAACTCCCTGCTCATAGTATCTGCAAACTTGGCAACCAAAGCGTGAGAAGAACCACCGAAAATGATATCATCCACGTAAATTTGGACCAAGAGAGTATCTTTGCCTTGCTTGAGGAGAAAGAGCGTTTTATCAACACATCCCATTTTAAAACCCTTAGCTAGCAAAAAGGTTTTTAATCTCTCATACCAGGCTCTAGGGGCTTGTTTCAAACCATACAAAGCTTTGTGGAGTTTAAAGACATGGTTTGGAAACTTGGGATTTTCAAAACCGGGGGGTTGCTGGACATAGACCTCCTCCTCAATGTAGCCGTTTAAGAAGGCACTCTTGACATCCATTTGAAAAAGTTTGAAACCCATGGATGCAGCATAAGCCAAGAGTATCCTAATAGCCTCCAAACGAGCTACAGGAGCGAAGGTCTCCTCATAATCTATCCCCTCCTTCTGACTATAACCCTTCGCTACAAGCCGGGCCTTGTTTCTCACAATGTGGCCCTCCTCTCCTTGCTTGTTTTTAAATACCCATTTTGTCCCAATAGGTTTACAGTCAGGAGGTGGTGGCACTAGAACCCAAACCCGATTTCGCTCAAAGTTCTCTAGCTCCTCATGCATGGCATTGACCCATCCGGATCCGTCAATGCGTGTCCAACATCTCGGGGTTCAAAAGACGCAACAAAGCAGAATGAGCAAAGTGCGAGATGTGCTGTGACCTGGAGCGAGTACTCGCTCGTCGATGTCGCCGATCATCTGTTCAGGGGGGTGGCTGGCGCTGGATAAGTCGTGGCGCCTCCCGGGAAGAAGTGACCTCCCCCTCAACAGCAGCTGGTTCCACCCCGGGTACAAAAGGTACCGCGCGAGGTGGAGGATCCCACGGCCCCCAGGAAGAAGAAGTGTCGGGGCCGTGAGTCGTCGTCGAGGCCGCCCTTTGCGGCACGGCAGGTGGAGGGGGTGCTGGATTATCTATACCTTCAGCACCCTCGTCCTCATCATCAAAAAGAGGCTCTCCAACCTCATGATCACCTGCACGCTCAAAACGAGAAGAGGGACAAACAAGAGTCTCGTCGAAGGTGACATCTGATGTCTCCATGACTCGGTTAGTGTCAAGGTTAAGTACACGATAAGCTCGAGTGTGAGTGCCATAACCCAAAAACACACCGTCAGAAGAACGAGACTCAAACTTGTCCAGGTTGCCTTTCTTCAATATAAAACAGTGGCAACCAAAGACTCTAAAATAACTCACCTTGGGCTGGCGACCAAAACGCAACTCATAAGAGGTCTTCTTCAAAAACGCTCTCAGAAAAATGCGATTCGAAATGTAGCATGCAGTGTTCATAGCTTCGGCCCAAAAACGCCTAGGAGTCCTATGCTCATCAAGCATCGTCCTGGCCATCTCAACAAGGGTCCGATTCTTCCTCTCTACAACACCATTTTGAGGTGGTGTATAGGGGAAGAAAACTGATGCTCCAAACCAAGGCGGTTACAAACTTCTCAAAATCCGAATTTTTAAACTCGGAACCATTATCACTCCGAATAGCTCGCATCGAGTTCAAAGGGAACTCGTTCTGAAGACGCAAAATCAGATTGCGAGCAAATGAGAAAGTCTCGGTCTTCTCAGCTAAAAAGAAGACCCATGAATATCTCGAAAAGTCGTCAACAACAACCAAACATACCACTTGCCACCAACCGAGCTCACCCGAGCCGGACCAACAAGGTCCATGTGTAAAAGCTCTCCAGGGTGCGAGGTCATGACCTTAGTCACCGGATGGTGGGGAGCAGCAAACCATCTTCCCATGTCTGCAAGAATGGCAAACTAGATCCTTCTCCATCGAAAGCTTGGGCAATCCTCGGATTAGGCCAAGTGAGCTAAGTCTTGCAAGCAAGTCGAAGCTTAAATGACCGAGCCTCCTATGCCACTTCCAAAGATCGGAGGAAGAAGGACTAGCCAAAAGACAGCGAGAAGAACCAAACGATTCCGAGAAATTCGCACAAAAGACTTTCCCAAAGGGGGAAATCAGACATACAAGATCGCCCTGAGGATCTAAGATGCGACTAAGGTTCGGTTTAAAACGAATCTCATAGTCATCATCAAAAGTTGCGAAACAGAAAGAAGGTTAAAATGCAGGTTAGAAACAAGAGCAAACATCGCGCAACACAAAGTGCTCAATAACCCGCACCGTCCCACGAGACAATACCTTACCTTTACTATTGTCGCCGAAGGTTATGTACTCCTTTCCGGCGACCGGCTAAGGTTGGAGAACCACTTGGTGTTTCCGGTCATGTGCCTCGAACAACCAGAATCCACCAACCAAACGTCCTCCAACCGTCTTACCTACATCAATAGAAAGACATAGGGTGAGCATACGGTCCAACACTGGGGTTAGTGAAATAAGGGTAATACCAGTGTTGGGCCGGCTGCTCAAAAGAACGGTTAGCAGAAAAACCATTCCTAGCAGCGTCTACGAGGAAGCGATCACCATGCTGAGGAAAACGTGGTCCGCTGGGGAAGAAGCGCTCACCGCGATACTCAAACTGCGGTGGGGGAAAGCGCTCAACTAAACCTCCGCCACGGGGTCCATTACCTGCAAAAGCAGGACCCCGTCGGGTACGCTCTCTACGAGGTTTACGCCTAGGAGCCTGGGGCTCAACTGCTCTAGCGTCTCTCCTCGGAGCTCTCTCCTGCCTAGGCCTGGGACCCTGACGTCCGGACCTAGCTGCTCTCCCCTGGGCCTTCGGTACATGTCCACCATGAGCTGGATGGTACATGTCCGGGTTCTCCATCTCCCGAGCCCTGCGCGCCTCTCTCCTGCGCCTAAAGCAGAACTCGCTCAAGTGGCCATCTCTCCCACAAAAATCACATTGGTACCATCACCGCACGCAAAGGGGGTTGTTGGTGACCAGAGCTGTGGGTGTGGCTCACTTTGCCTTTGCCCTTCTGTGGCAACTCCTCACGAATGGGTGGCATAGCATCAAGCTTGTTTCTGAGGTGGTTTGGCTTGGGTGCCCAACTGGGTTCTTGGGAGGAGCTCTCAGGGGTTCCTCAACCACACCATCTTTGGTGATAGGCTTGGCTGGCTCTTTGAGTGGAAGCTTGGCAAGTTTGGGAGTAGTGGTGGAGTTGGGCTTCTCACATGGGTTCAGATCACTAGACTCTCCAATCTTCCCAAAGGCTGAGAGATCAACACTCTGAGCAAAACCTACACCAGGGGCACCAACAGCTCGCTTGAATTGGGAGATCATCATCCCGAGCTGCGGCTCACTACTGGAGACCCATGACAAGATGGACCGAAGGTATGTGTTTTCTTCCTCGGTTTGCATCTTGCCATGCTTCACATTGGCAATCTCCATCTCCAGGCCCTCACACAAAGCACACCTCAAGACACAAGTGCTATCTGAGCTGGCCTTGACTAAAGACTCAATCTTGGCATCCTTCTCTGCCAACTCAGATTGCAAGACAGGACAAGTCTTGCACGCACCCAACAACTGCGGCCTAGCACGGAGCTCATCCACCTCTCCAACCAACGCAGCATACTTACCTCTCAGAGTGAGAAGGTCAGTCATGTGCGCGGTGCACGACTCGCACTCCGCCTCCTCCGACACAACCACGGTGGACCGAGCGAACTCAAGCTCCTTCACCGTGTCCTCCCACTTCTGCCTGAACTCCTTGCGTTCTCTAGCGGCACGCCTAAGCAACTTATCTTGGCTAAGGAGGGCATCAGTCAACTTCTCAACCTCAGAGGAAAGCTCGTCGTAGGTGAGAGATACCTGGGAGGTGTCGTCGTCGTCGTCGTTCCGAGGGGTACGCTCTGGCTTGCCGTCGACCTCATCGCCCAGCGCCATGGTGCAGAAGCCGTCGTCGTCGGCGAAGAAGCAGAGGCCGTTCAGCTTGTCCTCGATCCTCTTCTTCTTCTCGGACTCGTCATCGCTCGAGCTGGCGGAGTCGTCATCCGAGCCGTCGACGTCGCTGAGCGTGGCGAAGAACGCGCGCTGCTCAGCTTGCTGCTTCTCCAAGTACTTCTTCTTGATGTACTCTTTGTCGAAGCCGCCCCGCTTCTTGTGCCTTGGGGGAACGTGCTTCTCCTTGTACTTGGAGTCGCGCCTGTGGCCGTGATCGCCCTTCCCCAGATGCTTGTTCTTCTTCTTGGGGCAGTCGGCGATGAAGTGGTCGGGGTCGCCGCACTCGTAGCATCCCGTGCGTCCTCCTCCTCGACGACGGTTCATGCGGTTGTTGTGGAACCGCGAGAACCGGTTGGCAAGCAAAGCCAACTCGTCGTCTCCCAAAGACTCCAGCTGGTCCTCTGTCACAGAAAAGAGAGAAGAAAGCGCAAAACCAGCTGAGGGGTTAGAGGAAGAGCCGGAAACCAAAGCCATGGACGGGCGAGAAGGATTTTCAAAAGAAGCCCTCGCCATAGCATCAATCTCACTGGACTTGAGCTTACTGAAGAGCTCGTCGCAGGTGAGGGTCTCATAGTTAGGGGATTCGATGATCGCCTGAACCTTGGAGTCCCAAACCGAACGGTCAAGAGTGTGCAAAAGCTTCAAAGCACGCTCATGATCGTCAAAAGGCAACTGCTCCTTGTTAGCCCTCATCCTGTTGACAATCACCTGAAAGCGAGCGAATAAACTTTCTATGCTCTCGCCAGGTTGATGTCTAAAGTTCTCATACTCTCGCTTGAACGACTCGTAGAGTCGGGTTTTGACTTGAGAGGTGCCCTCATGAAAGCGCATGAGAGTGTCCCAGATCTCCCGAGCCGTAGCGAGGTGAGAAACACGATCAAACTCACCCATGCTCAAACAAGAGAAAAGAGCATTACGGGCTCGGCTATTGGCATCGTGCTCATCGATCTGCTGTTGAGTCACACGAGCATGCAAGACCACGTAATCAGGGGAGTTGCAAATATCCCAGATCGAAGCGCCCAAGCTCTGCAAATAGGCCGACATACGTATCTTCCAATACGCATAGTTCGTCCCATCGAAAAACGGCGGTTTGCCCACGCCGCGATCCATGTCGCCTTCGGTGGATCTGGAACCGGCTAAGGTGGAAGATCCTTAACCCGCTCCGATACCAATTGAAGGACCGAGAATGCAAAAGCAAGGCGACCAGAGGGGGGGGTGAATGGGAGCCAATAAAATTTCTCACGAGACTTTGGCCAAGTGTCCCAAAATCAATCCCCAAGAACTACTACCAAAAACGTGATGCCCACGACCCTTGGAAGAGGGTGGATGATCCCAGGGATCACAGCGAGGCACCACAAAAACTTCCTCACCCAAGTTCACGCAAGTCAACTAGTGACGGGATGGGTTTTGGGTAACCTCAACCTCCCCCGAGCAACGCGAGGGGGATTCAGGCTATTTTGTAAAGCGAGAAGCCCAAATTCTGTAGAGCACGAAGTTAGAAATCCAACGTCACAAACGAATCACGAATCGAAAGACGAACGAACAAACTGCGGATGAAAACGCGTCGAACTGGATCGACCGGACTCTGGCCAGCGTCCGGTCAGCAGGGACCGGACGCGTCCGGTCAACAAAAATCGGCTCTGGAACCTTACTGTTCGCGACCGGACTCACGAGTACGGAGCGTCCGGTCGAGGGCAGTGCGTCCGGTCAGAAACGAACAAGCACGATGAACAGTGAAAGCGATGCGTCCGGTCAAAACATGAATGGAGCGTCCGGTCAAAGTGAAGAACACGGCTACGTGCTGTTCATCGACCGGACTCACGGACCGAGCGTCCGGTCACCCCGACTGAGCGTCCGGTCGACTTGCTGCAGCCCCGTTCGTCCACCGATTTGCCTCTATCTCACCCAAAACAATTCCTCTAGGGATCAAACTTGGTGAGATGAGTCACAAGGAGTATAGTGAGCTATCTTTAAGAGATCATGGCTCGAACCTATCTCCAAAACGGTGGATCGAAGAATTTCGGGGAAGGAAGAAAACTTGACCCGAAACTAAAAATCGATCGATCTCCTAGACCGTGAGGTTAGAGGTTAATTCCTTCGGTGGAAAGAAGTGCCTCACGATCTAGGACAACTTGGTTCAAACGAATTTGCAAAAGATGAACCGAGCAAAGAGATCAAGCGACGGGAAAATCGTGGAGAAAAAGGATTCCGCGAAGAACATGAACACAACGGAAATCACAGCCACGAATTGCAAGCCGAAGCGCAAACACACGCTACGACAAGGAGGATACGGCCTCCTTTCCTCAAAATCAACAATACACAGAGGTGAGTCTCTCTGCGGATCTCAGCAAGCTACAGCAGGGGATGGGAGAGCAGGAAACCCTAAGTGCAGGAAGCAAATGAGATGGCTAAAACTGAGATAGGGAGGAGGGTGTCTCCCCTAGACTACTTATACTAACCTAGCCTAAGTCTATTTCCTACTCTACCCCTCACTACTGTATTTACAGAGCGGACCAGCCTAACCCTAAGGCTATTCTAGTCCACCCGCTGGTGGTAGGTAGATCCGACGGCCACGCCCGCACGGTCTTCCGCGTCGCCTCCACGCAACCTTCAGATCGCCGCCACGTGCCGCCACCACTCTGCACCCCCGGTTTTGTGGCCCAAACCGGGAAACCAGCCTTTTCCATCAGCCCCCGGTTTTGAGGCCCAAACCGGGAAACCAGCCTCCAGCCCGAGTTTTGTGGCCAAACTCGGAAACCGTCCGCGCCCGAGTTTTGAGGCCCAAACTCGGAAACCGGCCCACGCCCAGGTTTTGAGGCTCAACCTGGAAACCGTCGCGCCCAGGTTTTGTGGCTCAACCTGGAAACCCAGCACCCAGGTTTTGAGGCCCAAACCTGGAAACCGTCCACCGTTGGTTTTTCCCGGGCTCTACCAACAAACCGGCGTCGTAGAGGGGATGCACCGCATGTGCACCCCTTCCACCGACATGATCGCACTTCTCCGCTTGTCGCTGTCGCAGGCTGCCAGCCACCACAGCTGATCCTCCGGCCTCCAGTCCATCAGTCCAAGTCCACGTCCGCCCTTCACCGTCCGATACATCGGCATGGCACGTCCGCCGCACGGCACGCCCATCCTTCATCGCGCCCGGTCCGTCGGCACGGCACGTCGCAACTTGGCCTTCACCCGCCATCGACCACTGTCTCCGTGCTCGACACCTGCACAACACAAGCCAAAGAACATGCGCATCATCTCCGTTGACAATCACTCATCACACAGAGACTCGGCATACACCCATGTATCCGCAGCGGGCGCGATTGCCTTGGGAGACTTCTTGGTCGCGACGTGGCGGCGATCGCCGTCGGCGCGAAGGATGTGGGCTTGGTGGCGTCCCGCTGTATGACGATCCAAATGGAGAGGGATAGCGCCCCTTTTTGTTGCACTGCACGGCAGCAGCCTTGACGTGGGCGACAACCTTCTGAAGTTCCAGAGTTACCGGAAGCTTGGAGAGTTCGTTGTAGACGACGGCGAGGTTGGCGCTTGGGGTCGGGTAGACGGGTTGATCATCGACCGTGTCGAACTCGTAGATGAGGTCACGGCCTCCAGCATGGTCGCGTTCCCGACATCATTCGCTGTCGCCATGCTACCGGTCGCGGCGCTCCTGGTCGCGTCGTTCGTCGTCACGCCGGCGTTGTCGGTCGATGTTGCGTTGCTCCCGATTGGTGCGTTCGCCTTCCGCTTCATTCGGTGGTGGAGGGCTATCTGTGGAGACGTTGAAGATGATGCCACCGTGATATGGCGGGAAGTCGGCCCCAGAATTGGTGGAGATGACGGTCGTGGACCGCGTGGAGGTGGAGTCGTTTGTCGTGGTAGATCGGGACGCCGAACTCTCCGATACAGTGTCACCGGATATCTCTTGTAGAGTCACCATGCCGATGAGTGGAGATGGAGTCATTCAATCGCGCTTGCTGGTCAGAGCCATCTGGTCGGAGCCAAAAGATTGAAGCTGGTCGGAGAGCTGTCGCAGCGCCTGATGCTGATATGTAGGAGCCACACCGCAGAGCCCGAAGGGCCTGGACGTTGGAGGCGAAGTGCGGCGATGAGTCGGATGCCGATCCGATCTAGGGCGGTGGGTGGGTCGAGCGCTGGAAACTCCCAATGGTGTACCTAAAAATTGCTCAAGGCAAGATTGGTCGGAAAGCTGTATACGAGCTACCTCGATGGCGTCAATGCATTCTGCAATTCCTTGGTTCGCTCGGTCGATGGCTTCGATCAGGTCGTCGCAAGGGACGATTCTCGGTGGGCGGCGTGCCGCTTTGGTGATGCGGCGGGTGGACGGCAGAGCGTTCGGCGCAGGAAGCTGCGCAGATTCCACGATTTTCGGAGCAGAAGCGTGGCTGCCCCTGGTCCAGATTATAGATCCGATCTGAAAAGTGGTGCCCTCTTCCGGAAGAACCATGGAGCGAGGGAAAGTGATCGCTTGGCAGATCATGGTGTCGTAGCACACACCCCCTACCTGGCGTGCCAACTGTCGACGAAATATGGTCGATAGTCTACCAAGGGGTATGCCCAAGGTAGTAGATTGAGCGGTGGAGGCGTGCGAGACGTCTGCAAAGCGTAAACACAGGGACGAGAGACGGCGATTTAGACAGGTTCGGGCTGGCAAGTCACCGTAATACCCTACGTCCTGTGTTCTGGTGGTTGGTTTGTATTGACAGATTGGAATATGGCGTGTCTTTGGAGGGGATCCCTGCTCGCCTTATATAGCCGGGGAGCAGGGTTACAACTTGTCGAATCCTAACAGATTACAATCGGTTCCTTTTGGTAAGGAATCTGGGTCTATCCATTCGGATCTTCCTTGTCGAGCAAGTCATCAAGAGAGTCCTTGGCGGTTGCGACGGACTGGTCGCGGACCGCAATGCCTTCTGGTTGGGCCATATCTGTAGAAGAGCCCAAGTCGTGCCATGGGGGTATACGGGTGTAATATCCCCACATCGCAGTTCTCCACTATCCAGTTAGTCTCAGGGTTAAGAACTCGATAAGCTTGAGAATGCAAAGCATAACCAAGAAACACACCATCAGCAGAACGAGATTCAAATTTATCCAAATTGCCTTGCTTCAGGATAAAGCACTTGCACTCAAACACCCGAAAGTGAGACACTTAGGGTACCCATCCAAAATGCAATTCATAAGAAGTCTTTTTCATGAAAGCACGAAGAAAGATGCGATTTGAAACATGGCAAGCGGTGTTGATCGCCTCGGCCCAAAAACGTCTAGAAGTCCTATGCTCATCGAGCATCGTCCTGAAACGGTGGTCCTCCAAACTCACCTCCTCGTCCCATCTGAGGATAGCGATCACCATCAAGCTGAAACGGTGGTCCGCTATGGGACGGTGCAGCAAAGCCTCTTACACTCAGCTCACGATCGTATTGAGGACGGCCGGAACCGCGACGGGCACGACCACCACCTTGTGGTCTAACTGCTTGGGGCCTAGCTACCTGAAGGGGGGGCACCTCCAGGCCTAGCCCTTTGTCCCTGAACTCCCTGACCCTGCACACCATGGAGAGTGTGGTGCCTGGCCTGGTTGTTCAGTTTCAACTCCCTCCTAGCGTCTCTCTTCCTCTGAAAGCAAAACTCAATTAAGTGACCCTCGCGGTGGCAATACTCACACTCGAACCTCACCACTCTCTTGGGTTATTGGTTCACTTGGTTGCGGGGGTTGTTCACTTTTGCTGGTTGCTTCCCTTTGCCTTTCGGAAGGGGATCACTAGAGATGCCAGGTAGGGTGTCAAGTGTGTTCCTAAGATGTTTAGGTTTGGGAACCCACATTTGCTTGCGAGGTGGAGCCTTGGGAGGTTCTTCAAGGATGTCATCCTTGGTGATAGGCGTTCTTCAGCCCGAACGACATGGTCGTGTAGCAGTAGGCGCCGAAAGGTGTGATGAACGCCGTCTTGATTTGGTCTTCCACCTTCAAGGCAATTTGATGGTAACCGAAATAGCAATCGAGAAAGGAGAGAAGTTCGCACCCGGCGGTGGAGTCGACGACCTCGTCGATGTGAGGGAGGAGGAAGGGGTCTTTGGGGCAATGCTTATTGAGGTCAGTGTAGTCAACGCACATACGCCATTCTTTATTCTTTTTTAGTACAAGGACCGGATTGGCCAGCCAATCCGGGTGATACACCTCTTTGATGGAACCGGCAGCTAGGAGCCGGGTGACCTCTACCCTAATTGCCTCCTTCCTGTCTGGCACGAAGCGACGGAGCTTTTGATGAGCTGTATACGAGCTACCTCGATGGCGTCAATGCATTCTGCAATTCCTTGGTTGGCTCGGTCGATGGCTTCGATCAGGTCGTCGCAAGGGACGATTCTCGGCGGGCGGCGTGCCGCTTTGGTGATGCGGCGGGTGGACGGCAGGGCGCCCGGCGCAGGGAGCTGCACAGATTCCACAGTTTCCGGAGCTGGAACATGGTCGCCGATGGTCCAGATCATAGATCTGATCTGGAAAGTGGTGCCAGCCTCCGGAAGAACCATGGGGCGTGGGAAGGTGACTGCTTGGCAGATCATGGTGTCGTAGCACACACCCCCTACCTGGCGCCAACTGTCGACGAAATATGGTCGATAGTCTACCGAGGGGTATGCCCAAGGTAGTAGATTGAGCAGCGGAGGCGAGATGGCGATTTAGACAGGTTCGGGTCGGCAAGTCGCTATAATACCCTACGTCCTAGGTTCTGGTGGCTGGTTTGTATTGCTGATTGGATGTTCCAATGGGATCTGAGTTGTCTCGAGAGGGGGTCCCTGCTCGCCTTATATAGCCGGGGAGCAGGGTTACAACTTGTCGAATCCTAACAGATTACAATCGGTTCCTTTTGGCAAGGAATCCGGGTCTATCTATCTGGATCTTCCTTGTTGAGCAAGTCATCAAGAGAGTCCTTGGCGGCTGCGATGGCCTGGTCGCGGGCCGCAAGGCCTTCTGGTTGGGCCGTATCTGCAGAGTAGCCCAAGTCGTGCCATGGGGGTATACGGGTGTAATATCCCCCACAAAGGCTCAAGTGGAGTGATCTTGATAAGCTTAGGGAGAGCGGATGGTTTCTCACTCTGGTTCACTCCACTAAACTCACCGATCTTACCAAAAGCGCTAGAGCCCTCCCCTCCTGATGCAAAGCCTACTCCCGGACCACCAGTTCCCCTCTTGAACTGGCTGATCATCATGCCCAACTGCGACTCACTGCATGACACCCAACTCAGGATGGACCGAAGGTATGTGTTTCCTCCTCGGTTTGCATCCTGTCATGCCGACAGTTGGCAATCTCAAGCTCCATCCCCTCACATCGCTCACATGGAGCGGAAACGGTGCTAACTGAGCTAGCCTTCATGGGTATAGCAAGCTTGGTACTAACATCTGCCAACTCAGTTCGCAAGCCTGGACAAAGCTTGCACGCACCCAGCAAAGAAGACCTCGCCTTCACTTCCTCTAGCTCCTTCTTCAGGGAGAGACACTCTTTACAATCACCCACCAAGTCTAGCCTACTCTTCAGCTCATCATACACCTCGATCAAGGAGGCATACTTGGTTTGCAGGGTGGTAAAGTTTGTCATGTGCGTAGTGCACTCATCACACTCCTCCTCCTTGGTCACTCTCACCTCGGACCTAGCACACTCAAGCTCCTTAAGCACCTCGCCTAACTTGGCCTTAAAGTCGTTGCGCTCTCTAGCGGCACGCTTAAGCTGCTTGTCTAGACCAAGAACTATTTCAGCCAACGTATCACGCTCACCGAAAAGACGCTCGACAAGAGAAGAGTTTGATACCTCTGAAGCGTCATCGTCGTCGTCGGTGTCGGTGTGCTTGTCCTGGCACTTGCGGTCCTCCTCGTCCAAGGCCATGGTGCAGAAGCCGTCGGTGGAGCTGCCGAAGAAGCAGAGTTCGTTGAAGCGATCTTCAGTCTTGTGCTGAGACCCATCATCGCTGGAGTCACCGTCAGAGCTCTTCTCGACGTCGCTGAAGGAGGCGATGAAGGCACGCCTGCTGGCGTCAAAAGCCTTCTCCAAATCTTCTCGGTGGTAGCTGCCCTTCTTCTTCTTCCCGGCCTTGTTCTCCGGCTTGGCCTTGCGCCTGGAGTTGCGGTTCTTGTCGGGGAAGCTCTTGTCATGCTTGGGCAGCTCGCGATGAAGTGATCGGGGTCTCCACACCCATAGCAGCCCTCACGTGCGCCACCACGCCGGCGATTCAAGCAGTTTTTGTGAAACCGCGAGAGCCAGGTGATGATGAGGGCGAGCTCATCGTCTCCCAACGCCTCCGCCTGCTCCTCTGTCACTGAAAGCAAAGAAGACAAAGCAAAGAGAGGGGGTGAAGCGTCAAAAGAAAGAGTCGATCCACCCTTGCCTGAGACCAGAGCCATGGAATGTGAAGATGGGTTCTTCAGCTTGGCCTGAGTCAACTGATCGATCTCGGTGGACTTGAGCTTGTTGAATAGCTCGTCCATGGTGAGGGTGTCATAGCTTGGAGACTCTATGATGGTCGACACCTTCACCTCCCATATCTTCCGATCTAGGGCATATATCAACTTGAGCGCCCTCTCATGATCATCATAAGGTATGTTGGCCCGATTGGCACGCATCTTGTTCACAATCATTTGGAAACGAGCGAACATAGCGTCAATCGTCTCTCCCTCCAATTGAACAAAGTTCTCGTACTCGCGCTTGTACGTCTCGAAGAGTCTGGTCTTGACCTGACGGTCCCCTCGTGATAGCTCTGAAGCTTCACCCAGATCTCTCGTGTCGTCTCAAGCTCGGAGACACGCTCGAACTCAGGAAGGGAGATGTTGGCCAGAAGAGCATTACGGGCCTTAGCATTTGCCTCGTGCTGGTAAATCTAGATCTGACCTACACGAGCTGCAAGGACCTCGTACTCAGCGTTCTCGCATATCTCCCAAACAGAAGATCCGATGCTGTCTAGATAAGCACGCATCCGAATCTTCCAATAGGGATAGTTCATCCCATCGAAGTAGGGAGCCTTGTCGTTCCCTCGATCCATGTCGCCCTTAGGATCTGAAACCGATTAAGGTAGAGAAGATCCCTTAACCTGCTCTGATACCAATTGAAGGACTGAATTGGCGACCAGAGGGGGGGTGAATGGGAGCCTCAAATTTCAACTCGTGAAATAGATGGCCCTTGTCCCATGAAATCACCCCAAAAAATGAAGACTCAAACAACCGGTGAGTTTGTTGACACTGGTTAACTATCATAATTAAGAGATAAATAAATATGAAAAGGGCAAGAATATGATCACCAACAAAGGTTCAGGGTTTCAACTGACAATATTCCATGAGTTTTGGTGAGTTATGGTTCTGCAGGGACTAAACCAGGAAATTAGCACCAATAGCTTCCCATAGAAGGAAACCGTCGGGAGATAACGCAACCGCCACGTCGGGATACTTCTAGAAGACTCCATGGGACGTAAGAAGACACCACAAGGAAGGACACCACCAGAGGCCGACTGGTGGGACCGACCGGTCCCACCAGGTGACCGATCGGTCGCCCCCTGGGCCCGCTGGGTTCCGTCCTCTGCAAGCTACTTTCACCGACCTCCAGGATGCATCTCGACCGTACCTCAAGTTGGTTTGATCCAAGGGCCACGATTCATCGCCCAGGGCTATATAAATAGACCCCTGACCCCCCTCTCAGGCAATAGGGTTTCAGGCAATTCATTCATCAGGGTTAGACCAACCAGAAGGAGATCAATCGGAAGCTTTAGGACTACATCCACCTAGATTAGTAGATAGAATAGGATTAGAGGAGGCAAGCTTCGCTTGGATTCCTGATCTAGTCACGAGAAGGCTCGGTAAACCCAAGATCTTCTCTCTTGTATTAACATTATGGATCTATTTCATAATTGCTCTTCTAGTTCATCATTGTTTATGTTCTAGTTCATCATCGAGTTCATGTTCATCGTCTAGTTCATCCTTTAGTTCATAATCTTGTTCTAGTTCATGCTCTAGTTCGTACTTTAGTTCTTCTCGATGATCTAGTTCACCTTATTGTTCATTATTGTGTTCTAGATAGCAATACAATTGATATGATTAAGACATCAATGATTATATTCTTAGTTATAATGCTTATAGTCTGCTTTGATTATATATTTGGCATAGATAGTTCATCTTATTGTTTATACTCATGTTCGTATAACGCTCATCTTAAAGTACAACGGGTGGGTGATGAATGTTGTGTAGGCATGGTGCCTATACATTATTTATCTGCGAATACGTCCTATGTTCCGGATAGAGTGGTAGATCGCGGGTGTGACAGACCTGTTGAGTCCTCTGTATTCCACCTCCCGAATATAGTGTTCAGTATGGCTCAGTTAACTCATGGTTTAAGGGTTACTTTGTTTAACACTTTAGCTATGGAGTTGCCTCTTGATTATAAATATGATGTGACCTAGCCAATGATTGCCATATATAATTGCACTTATCAATGTATGCTATGACTTATAATTAGAGTAACTTAGGAATGTTCCTTATTAATACATGTTCTAATCATCATCTTGTTAGGCAGTACTGTTCTAAGTTTATCCTTGATTGATCTGATCTCTGCTATCCTTTATCAATTATTTACTATATCATTTACTCTGTACCTGATTCTTGTTCATAGTAGTTAGTGTGTTATCAGTCTTACTACAAGTGTGTGCCATATTAAATACTGTTAAGTCCTTACCATACCATCATATCTTGAATTGATTAGTCTCTAGGCTAAAATATAAATAACGATACCTGAGACTAGCTTTGGTGAAATGCTCTACAACGGGTATGTTTATCTGTGCGCTTGCGGATAAATATCTATCTCTTAAATCCAGTGCCCTGATATAATTACATTGCTAGCTTCATGTTGGGGATGACAACTTGACGTAAGTGGAGTTAGTAGTGTCTCGTACACTCTTTTGTGATTTCACTAGTTTATTATTTTATGTGACTCATTCTTAGAGTGAATCCATTAAGGAGTGTCAACAGAGTTCACGACCTACGAATAGGTGGATACCCTAGGAGATGTCCTAGTGGTACAGCGGAACTACCGGAGAACGCCCAAAGCCAAGTGCCAAAGTCACGGACCAAAACTGCACAAGCAGCAATGTCTCGGACTGTCCGAGGTCTGGTGGCAGACTGTCCGCGGTTCAACGCCGAACTGTCCGCCGACAAAAATCGTGAAATCAAGCTGTTCTGCAATAGTTCTGGACAGGTCCCGGACTGTCCGCGGGTTTGTACCGGACTGTCCGTCGGTCACCTGACCAGGAACAATCAGGGGGCTGCGCCTGACTGCCTGTGCTCGAACCCGATGCACGGACTGTCCGCGCCTAGGTGGCGGACTGTCCGCCAACGCCCAGAGAAGGCAAAAACAGCACGGCTCAAACTCAAAATCGATTCAACCTCTACCAAATCAAAAGGGGGTTCGATCAAACTTCTCCCAGGTGTTCTTCTACGTATTGGGGTGCTAATCCTAAGAAATCATCGCACCAAACCAAGTCAATCGAGAGAAATCCGAAGAACACTAGAAAAGGGGGAAGAACAAAGAACGAACGCGATCTCGACCCGATCTACATGCTCGTGAGGATAGAGGAGAAATCCTTCGGTGGAAAGA
Source organism: Coix lacryma-jobi var. lacryma-jobi (assembly GCA_009763385.1). NCBI lineage: Eukaryota > Viridiplantae > Streptophyta > Magnoliopsida > Poales > Poaceae > Coix > Coix lacryma-jobi. Next base: position 49,508,136 of record CM019826.1, on the reverse strand, counting down.
AGGAACTCACGACGTAGAACAAACTGATTCAAACGGAATCGCAAATCATCTCTCGGAGAGGGAGAACGAGGCAAATCTCCGAGAGGGTGAAAACCAAAACGCAAAAAACACAAGAGCAAAACGCGAATTGATTCCAATTTCAGCCATGTCTCGAACCCACGAGACAACAACGAGATTACGGTCTCGTTTCCTCAAAATCTCCAGTACACAGATGTATTGTAGTTCACTCTGCGGATCACAGGCAGCGAGGTATGATTGAAACCTAAGCGGAGGCTAGAGAATAGAAGCTTGTCGGTGTTTCTACCCCGGGGGTATGACACCAACTAGTAATATGATCGCGTGCTCTCTTCCTGGATGGTGATGCAAGATGACACAAGGATTTATCCTGGTTCGGGCAAAGAAGGCCCTACGTCCAGCGGGGGAGGAGGTTCTTGTATTACTTGCACCTAAGTGCTTGTACAGGGGCAATACAAGCTCAATGAACGTGGACCGGAGTCCGAACTTGGGTGTGTGTGCGTGGACTCGTGTCGCGCAAGCCCGTGCGTAATCGGGTGCATGAAGACCCCTGGTGTCCTCTTTTATAGAGCAAGAGGCCAGGGTTACACAGGAATGATACAAGAGTCGGGATGTACAATGCCCAATACGACGGAGGGTAGGAAGTCTGTCTTGTCGGGGTCACTGGAGCCAGCGTGGGTGTTGCTGTTGAGGCGTCCTTGAAGCGTGGCCTCCATTCCGGGTGCGGACGTGGAGGCGTGGCGACGTGGAGGTCGTGCTGCGCCCATTCCGGCACGTACTGGACGTGTCAGGGTCCCTCCGGATCTTGGGGCACCTGTCCTCCAATAGCATGAAAGCAGTTAGGGCTCGAGGGCGCGGAGCCGGCCTCGAGGTGGCGCCTACGGGGGGCTCGAGCCCCCGTAGGTATGGGCAAGTCTCGGAAAACCCGGCCGCACAGCGGGTAGCCAGGCCTCGAGTCGTGACTCGAGTGTGCAACAGTGCAAGGTATGGCCGAACAGTGTTGTACTGGTGCCTTTTTGCCCATGCTTGTGGTGAAAAAGGAGATTTGACTCTGCCCTGGCTCACTGTGGCACACGTCGGGTTCCAGAGGACATGACCGGAGTAGGTGAACGCATTAAATGCGTAGTGTGAGATTGACATCCGATGTCTGTGCCGCTCGAGGGAGGCGTGATGTGTCTCGAGGGATAGGTTACCGTACTAGTGAGGCTCGAGGTCCCCGCGTGGGGTCTCGAGGAGCGGTGCAGGGCTCGAGGCCTATGTGCCGGGGCTCGAGGGGTAAGCTGCCATGAGGCGGACAGTAAGGCTTCGGCGGCCCTGGGCTCCCTGGTGATGGGCCGGCGTTGTAGGCCTTGAGGGGTTGGCTTTTTAGAAGGTTAGACTTGCTAGGTCTGTTATTAATTGGTGTTCTAGGTTTAACCTATTTGTTTTGCGTTGCTTGGGGTACCCCTTTGGTGTTCCCCCGACAAAGCTGCAAGGATGGAATGGATGGAGGGGTTGCCATCACTACTTATAGCCTAATACACTTATTCCCCTTCTACCCCTAGATACAAAGAGCGAACAGGCCAACCCTAGGGGTATCCCAGTCCAACTCTGCTGAGTCTTGATCCGACGGCCACGCGCCTTTCTCATCCTTAGCTTCGCCTCGACGCAAGCCTCGGGATGCCGCCACGTGTCGTACGTCCTGTCGACCGCCGTGCCTTTCTCGCCGATAGCTTCGCCGCAACGCAAGCCTCTCGGCGCCGCCACGAGTCGACCGTCCTTTTGGACCTCCCCCGGTTTTGAGGCTGAAACCGAGAAACCAGTCCTCAGGTTGAGTTTTGTGGCCCAAACTGAGAAACCCGTGAGCCCAGGTTTTGAGGCCCAAACCTGGAAACCGTCCACGCCGAGTTTTGAGGCCCAAATTCGGAAACCCGCCACGCCGAGTTTTGAGGCCCAAACTCGGAAACCGTCGAGGGTAGTTTTTGGAGGCTCAACTACCAAACCCGCGCCGTAGACGGGATGTGGTTTGCACACCCCGACCACCGGCGCCGATGTCGATGCATGCCCAGCCTCCACGCCGGGCACAACACCTTCACCTTCCTTCTCGGCCTCCTGCCAAGTGTCACGACGTCATCGTCTTCCTCCCGACTCGGCCGATGCACCGCACATCCCCATGTGCTCTCGCTCGCCGATGCCACGTGCCAGCTACCACAGCTGGTCCTCTGGCCTCCCGGTCCGTCGGTCCAAGCCTCACGTCCGCCCTTCACCGCTCCCGGTCCGTCGGCACGACACGTCTCTAATTGACCTTCACTTCGCCATCGACAACTGTCTCCGAGCTTCACACCTGCACATCAACACAGCCAAGAGACACATGTTGCGTGTTGACCGATCGTTCATCACTCAGAAAAGGAACCACAAGGGATCATATCAACCTTGTGTTCGCAGAAATACGTATATCAATTTTTTAGTTGAGGAATTTAATGAGACTCTCATTCACAACTCCTCTGGTCGCATATGGCAGACGTTCACCATGTGATCCATGTTCAGAGTTTGCTATATATTTTAGGGCTGATCTAATCCTGACGAGAGACGATGGTCATTCCATTCTGTACTCCTTAAAGAACATTGAAGGGATTGAAGTAATTGGCTGTCATCAGCAGCAACATAATATATTTGAGCCTTTTGGCTTTAGTGGTAAAACTAGTGGTAATAAGGAGTGCTTTACGGCATTGGTGGAAACTGCTGAGATTCTAGTGCTTGAGGTGATCAAATTCATCATGAGTAACATCAACGTCCGGAAAAAAAAAGTTGAAAACAGGTTGTCTCTTTGCGCTTCGCTCTCGATCAAATCTTGATGGTTGGCTGATTCTAAGTACTAGGCCTTCTTAACTCCACCGACGCGTAGGTAATAAGGAAGCAAGAACTAATTACAAGTTTTCTATTTCAACAGAAAAAAGATCGGGAGTGACTTTCATAATCGTTGTACAGAACAAAACCTTTTTTTTCTTTTGGAGCTACGTTTTAATAGTTATTAAATTAAGACCTTGTTCGTTTATCCCGAAATTAAGACACAAGATGATTCCCGATCGAAATGGTTCACTTATACTAATATTGAAAGATTGGAACTATTTCGGGTCTAATCCAATATAATCGAACGACTCCTAAAGAAAATTGTGGTGGACGACGCAATGGAGTGGACAGAGACGTTACACATATCTGTGAAAATATTTGTTAATCAAGGGCGAAAATTAA
>CM019826.1:49488449-49504390 GCA_009763385.1 Coix lacryma-jobi var. lacryma-jobi | reverse complement strand
GAAAACACGACCAAAGGGGACGATCCATCAAACAAGATTGCCCCGAGAATCCAAAACTCTGCTCGAGTTGGCCTTAAATCGCACTTTGTAACCGTCCTCAAGAAGTTGCGAAACAAAAAGCAAATTGAAGTGCAAATTCGAAACCAAAGCAACATCCTTGAGAACAAAGTTCTCGTTAAGTCAAATTGACCCACGAGAAACAACCTTACCTCTACCACTATCCCCGAACGTGATGTACTCCTTATGGATCATGGGGTCTAGGCTGGAGAACCATTCTTTCTTTCCGGTCATGTGGCGCGAACACCCGGAATCCATGAGCCACATGTTCTCCAGCCGAAGTTCCTGCATCAACAGAAAGGCAGGAAATGAGCATATGGCACAACACTGGGGTTAGTATACTGAGAAGGATACTAGTGTTGTGTCATAGGCCCAGAAAAGGTGTTAGAAGAAACACCAAACTGTCCTCGTCCCATGGGTAGATAGCGATCACCACCAAACTGAAAGGGTGGTCCGCTATGGAACGGAAAACCTCCAAACTCACCTCCTCATCCCATCTGAGGATAGCGATCACCACCAAGCTGAAATGGTGGTCCACTATGGGACGGTGCAGCAAAGCCTCTTATTCACCCCCCACTCCCCCCCCCCCCACCCCCCCCCCCCCCCCCCCCCCCCCCCCCCCCTCCCCCACCCCCCCCCCCCCCACTCCCCCACCCCCCCCCCCACGCCCCCAACCCCCCCCCCCCCCCCCCCCCCCACCCCCCCCCCCCTCCCCCCTACCCCCCCCCCCCCTATCCCCCCCCTCCCCCCCCCCCCCCCCCCCCTCCCCCCCCACACCCCCCCCCCCCCTCCCCCCCCCCCCACCTCCCCCCCCCCCCCTCCCTCCCCCTCCCCTCCCCCCCTCCCCCCCCCCCCAGCCGCCACCCCCCCTCCCCCCCCCCCCCCCCCCCCCCCCCCCCCCCCCCCCCTCCCCTCCCCCCCCCCCCCCCCCCTCCCGCCCCCCTCCCCCCCTCCCCCTTCCCCAATTCCCACACCCCCTCTCCCCCCTCCCCCCCACCCCCCTCCCCCCCCCTCCCCCCCCCCCCCCCTCCCCTCCCCCCTTCCCTCTCCCCCCTCCGCCCCCCCCCCCTCCACCCCTCCACCCCACCCCACCCCAAGTGCACGATAGTATTTGAGGCCTACGACCGGAACTATGCGACGGGCACGACCAACACCCCCGTGGTTTCTTCTTCCCCAGATGCCTGGGGGCCTAGCTACACTGAGGGGTTGCAAATCCAGGCTAGCCTCGACCTACCCTCCCTAACCTGCACACCAGTGGCGAGGATGGTGCTGGTGTTGTTAGATCTTAACTCCCTCATGCATTATTTCCTCCGAAAGCAAAACTTGCTAGGTGACTCACCGGGGGCCATACTACAGTCAAACTCGCCACTCTCTTGGTTATCTTGGTTCTATGGTGCGGAGGGTGTTCTTTTGTGGCTGATGCCTTCTCGAAGGGGCATACACTAAGGAGATGCCAGGAGGGTGTCAGGGTTCAAGATGGTTTAGGTTTCGGAACCCACACCATGCCCTTTCGCGAGGGGGCACGACCTTGCGAGGTAATCATGCTTAGAGGCACTAATTGGTGATGGCTTGGGAGCTCCGGTGGGGTGATCTTTTGAGCTTTAGGGTACAACCGCGATGGTTTCTCACTCGAGTTCACTACGTAAACTCACCGATCTTGCCGAAGGGCTAGCGCCCTCCCCACCTGAGCAAAAACTACTCCCGGGATGCCTAGCCCGGAATGCAAGTTCCTTTGAACTACTGATAATCTAGGCAACTGCCGGCTCAATGCCCCCATGACACCCAACTAGATGGCGAAAGGTATGTGTTTCCGAGGTTTTGACCCTTTCCTATTCATGTCGACAGTGGCCAATATCAAGTTACATCCCTCACATCGCGCACATGGAGCGAAAGGTCGCGAAATGAGTGGCCCCTCCCAAGGCCATCAGTAAATGGCACTAACTTCTGCCTTTTTAAATCAGTTCGAAGCCTCCGGCGACAAGACTCCGCACGTTTCCCCTACAGCAAAGTAGGCTTGCGTCACTCGCTGTCCTCCAAACTCTTTTCAGGGAGGGATCATCTCTTTACAATCTACCCACCAAGTCTAGCCCCTACCTCTCAGCTCCCCATAATTAATACAAACAATCAAAGCGGCATTACTGGCCTTTGTAGGGTGGAAAGTTTGTTCCCCACCCTGTTCATGAACTCACAATCAACACTCCCTACCTTATCGGTCACTCACTTCTCACCTCGTGAGATAGCAAAACCAAGCTCACCTTAACCGAGCCTCGCCACCTCTCTAGCATGGCCTTAAATCCTACATTGCGTGTTAGCGGCAAACCTAAGTTGCTTGTCCTGAGCAATAACTATCCTCGGCCAAAGATTTAAGCCTCCACGCAAAACGACGTCGGAAGGGAACAATTCGATACTTAGACAAATGTCTGTTGTCGTCGTCAGGTGTTCAGCGTGTCCATCCTGGCACTGAGGTCCGCTCCTCATCAGGCCATGTGTACGAAGCCGTCGGTGGGCGGCCTAAAGACAGCAGATCCATTTTGAAGTCCGTCTCCTCGTCTTGTGCTGGAACATATTCACCGTTGGAGGCCGTCAGAGCTCTTCTCGGACGTCGTCGATGGAGGCGAGAAGGCAAGCTGCCAGAGTGAAAGCTTCTCCGATCTTCCTCCCCTCCTGAGGTGCCGCTTGACGGATCCGGATTGGGTCAATGCCATGCATGAGGAGTTAGAAAACTTTGAGAGAAATCGGGTTTGGGTTCTAGTTCCACCTCCACCTGACTGTAAGCCTATTGGGACAAAATGGGTTTTCAAAAACAAGCAAGGAGAGGATGGCCACGTTGTTAGAAACAAGGCCCGGCTTGTAGCGAAAGGCTATAGTCAGAAGGAGGGGATAGATTATGAGGAGACGTTTGCTCCTGTAGCTCGTTTGGAGGCTATTAGGATACTCTTGGCTTTTGCTGCATCCAAAGGTTTCAAACTGTTTCAAATGGATGTCAAGAGTGCCTTCTTAAACGGCTACATAGAGGAGGAGGTTTATGTTGAGCAACCCCCCGGTTTTGAAAATCCCAAGTTTCCAAACCATGTCTTTAAACTTCACAAAGCTTTATATGGTTTGAAACAAGCCCCTAGAGCCTGGTATGATAGGTTAAAAACCTTTTTGCTTGCTAAGGGTTTTAAAATGGGATGTGTAGATAAGACGCTCTTTCTCCTCCGGCAAGGCAAAGACACGCTCTTGGTCCAGATTTACGTGGATGATATCATTTTCGGTGGTTCTTCTCACGCTTTGGTTGCCAAGTTTGCAGATACTATGAGCAGGGAGTTCGAGATGAGCATGATGGGCGAGCTGACATTCTTTCTCGGGTTGCAAATTAAGCAATCCCGGGAGGGGGACGTTTGTGCACCAGGGCAAGTACACGAAGGACTTGCTGAAGCGGTTCGATATGGGTGAGGCCAAGCCCCTTCCAACACCCATGTCGACGACGACTGCCCTGGATGCGGTGTGGATGGAGAAGCAACTGGACCAGAAGGAGTACCGCAGCATGATCGGGTCGCTACTTACACTGACGGCGACACGCCCGGACATTCAGTTCGCGGTGTGTCTGTGCGCGCGCTTCAGGCGTCGCCGCACTTCTCACCGTCAGGCGGTGAAACGCATCTTGCAGGTACCTTCGTTTCACCCGGAATTCGGGATTTGGTATTTGCTGCCTCCTCCACCCTCTCGCTTTGCGGTTATTCCGATGCCGATTTTGCTGGTGTCGCATTGAGCGCAAGTCCACTTCTGGGACTTGCCAATTTTTGGATCTTCTCTTGTTCGTGGTCTTCTCGCAAGCAGTCTAGTGTCGCCCAGTCTACCACGGAGGCTGACTATGTTGCTGCGGTAGCTGTTGTCCCAGTTACTCTGGATTGATGGCCACTTTGCGTGATTTTGGTTTGAGTTTTTCTCGAGTGCCTTTGCTTTGTGACAGCAGAGTTGCTATTAGCGTTGCTAAGAACCCCGTGCTTCACTCGAAAACCAAACACATTGATTGTGCGCTTTCATTTCTTGCGAGACCACCAGGAGAAGGGTGATATCGACCTTCGCCATGTCGATACTCATCACCAACTGGCTGATATTTTCACCAAGCCTTTAGACGAATCAACCTTTAATAGGTTGAGGGGTGAGCTGGTGTGTGTTTCCCCTTTTAGATGGGGGAAGCATTTGAGTTGTATCCTAGTATGACTCTTTTACTTAGATCTTCTTTTCTGTTGCATTTTAGCATACGCATTTACATTCTGAGCTTCATGTTTATAATCACTAGAATGTAACTATCCTCTGTTTAGTATGCTCCGATGCTTATGATTGATGCTTGTAGCTTATGCTCCTTCTGATCACTAATACATGTTATGAGCTGAGCTATTTTTGAAATGGTGAATTTGCTTAATGTATATAAAATCTGGAAATGTTCACCATTGAGATATGCAACTAGCATGTGTAGGGTGTGTTGAGTCCATTCCTGCTTTTCATATATGCTAGGTTGCTATGTCTCTAGTTCTGAGTCATTCACTCGCTTGGTCTGTTCATATCATGTTTAAAATTTGAACCAAGTTTAGTGAATTGAAAAGATCGAGATGGGATTGCTTGTCAACACATCACGGGTATCGAGACGGTTTCTCATTGCACTTTGAGTTAAACTTGAGCCGTGTAGTGTATGACCAAAACCGTAGCTTTAAGCTTCTGATTGCTCGGCATAGGCTTCGCTCGGTTGAAAAGTTAGGCAAAGACAAGCTTTCAACCTCTCGCAATCACATGCTAAATAACTGAACTTGTGAATTCTTTACCGCTGCAACTTCGATATAAAACTGAAATCACAAGTATATGCTTCATTCCTATGCATGATGATTGAACTTTGCTAGGGGTAGTTCACCTTGTATACATGTTTAGCACTTGTCTGGATTCCTATCTATACATGTGTAGTGCTATTTTGATGGTGACTATCTTTTTGGCTAAAACTGCTCATATGCTTCATATTTCGTATGTGTGATCAGTTTGAGCCTTCGCTATTTGAGTGCTTAGTTGTGCCTTTGGAGCTATACCGATTAGAGCATTTTTTGCACTCTTTTGATTATATGCCTGAAGATGCTCACTTGCATTTCTGACTTCATATGCATTTTGGAAGGGGGAGTTGTGTTGGCTCAAGGGAAGAGTTTGTGCTTGATAAGTGCATTTTCAACTAAGGGGGAGAGTTTTTGCAAATCATATGTCTTCTGGCGTTCAACTAAGGGAGAGTTTTTGGAAAGGGCGAGATTTTCAAATCTTTATACTCTTCTCTTGTTGGACCTAAGGGAGAGTCCCTGGTTGCTTAAACTTGTCGAGGGGGGAGTTTGCTAGTTGTGTTGAGCCTCTGTGCCTCTATCTTGAGGGACTAGCATTTTGCCTTTTTTTAGCTCTGATTTTCAATTGATATTTTGCTAGCGGTGTTGAGCCTGTTCTACCTCTTCTTGAGGGCTAGCTTTGCTCTGCTTGGCTGCGTCGAGCCGTTGCCCATGTCTTTGGGGACCAAGTTTCGCTTCTTCCACTTGACCTTCTTCGGCTTTGCTATGCTTTTGGGTCATTTGGTCGAGTTCTCTTCTTCTCTTTCTTCTTTCTTCTTTCTTTCATTATGATTTGTGTGTGTAGTTGACAATGCACTCATCAAGGGGGAGATTGCGGATACATGGGTGTATGCCGAGTCTCTGAGTGATGAGTGATTGTCAACGGGTTTGATCGCATGTTCTTTGGCTTGTGTTGTGCAGGTGTCGAGCACGGAGACAGTGATCGAGGGCAAGGTGTAGGTCAAGCTGAGACGTGTCGTGCCGATGGACTGGGTGCGATGAAGGATGGGCGTGCCGTGCGGCGGACATGCCATGCCGATGGATCGAGCAGTGAAGGGCGGACGTGAGGCTTGGACTGAGGGACCAGAGTGCCTGAGGATCGGCTGTGGTGGCTGGCTGCTTGGGACAACGACGAGCGGAGACTTGCGGGGCACGGTGTTGCTCGTGTCGAGGACCTGGGGACACGTGTCGGTGGACGGGGTGCACGGGCGGTGCATCCCCTCTATAGCGTCGGTTTGGTGGCTGAGCCAGCGAAAAACCACCGGTGGACGGTTTCCAGGTTTGGGCCTCAAAACCTGGGTGCTGAGGGTTTCCGAGTTTGGCCACAAAACTTGGGCTAAGGACGGTTTCCAGGTTTGGGCCCTCAAAACCAGGGCGCGGATGGTTTGCTGAGTTTGGCCTCAAAACTTAGACGCTGGTGGGCTGGTTTCCCGGTTTGGGCCTCAAAACCGGGGGATAGCTGGAACAGGCTGGTTTCCCGGTTTGGGCCACAAAACCGGGGGTGCAGAGCGAGGGCGGCATGTGGCGGCAATCGGAAGGTTGCGTGGAGGCAACGCGGACGACTTGTGCGGGCGTGGCCGTCGGATCTACCTACCACTTGAGTTGGTCCAGAATAACCGTAGGGTTTAGCTGGTTCGCTCTGTAATTAGAATAGAGAGGGGTAGAGTAGGAAATAGACTTAGTCTAGAATAGGATAAGTAGTCAGGGGAGGACACCCTCCTCCCGTATCTCAGTCATTTGCTCTTTCACACTTAGGGTTTCTTGCTCTCCCATCCCCTGCTGTAGCCTGCTGAGATCCGCAGAGAGACTTGACTCGGTGTACTGGTGATTTTGAGGAAAGGAGGCCGTAACCTCCTTGTCGTAGCGTGTGTTTGCGCTTCGGCTGCAAGATCGTGTTTGTGATTCGCGTTTCATTGGTGTTCTTCGCGGAATCCTTTTTCTTCACTTTCTTCCCGTCACTTGATCTCTTTGGTTGGTTCATCTTTTGCAAAACCGTTTGAACCAAGTTGTTCTAGATCATGAGGCACTTCTTTCCACCGAAGGAATTAACTTCTAACCTCACGGTCTAGGAGATCGATCGACTTTTGTTCTAGATCGTGGTTTTGCTCCCTTGTCCCGAAATTTCTTGATTCACCGATTTGGAGTTAGGTTCGAGCCATGATCTCTTAGAGATAGCTCACTAACATCCTTGGGACCCCTCAGATCGAATCCCAGGCCTAGAGTTTTTGATTCGGAGGAAATCGGGTTGAATCATCAAAGAACAGCACAGTTTTCGGGGGCATCGGACGCTGACACGGGAGCATCGAACGCTAGGGTTCTAAGCGTCGGACGCTCCGGTGACGCGTGTCACTTTCTGAGCGTTTGTAGTGGCATCGGACGCTAGGCATCGGACGCGTCCGTTGGCCATCGGACGCGCCGGAGCCAAAGCATCGGACGCTGGTTGTTCACTGTTCACAGCATCCGATGCTGGAACAGTAAGGTTCCCGAGAGGCAGTTTTCGCATCGGACGCGTCCGGTGGTCTGGCATCGGACGCAGGTAGCATCCGATGCTACTGTTTTCACACGGTTTTGATCGCGGTTCGCTCGTTCGTTGACGGAATTGATTTCTGTCTTTTGCGTTGGCTTTCTAGAGTTGTCTAGTGTCCCGCTGTGCTTCTTGGAAGCATCCACCCTACATCTAGGGTCGTGGACATTTGCAAGCTCTAGGGTTTGCTTCTGGGGTTTATTCTTGGGACAGTGGCTACTAGTTTCCGTAAGGAAAATTTGAAGCTCCCATTCACCCCCCCCTCTGGTCGCTTTCTGAGTGCTTCTCGGTCCTTCAGATGCCAGGTGCCAGCTACCACACCTAGTCCTCTGGCCTCTTGTCCGTCAGTCCAAGCCTCACGTCCGCCCTTCACCGCTCTAGGTACATCGGCATGGCACGTCCGCTGCACGGCACGCCCATCCTTCACCGCTCCCGGTCCGTCGGCACGGCACGTCTCTACTTGACCTTCACCTTGCCATTGACCACTGCCCGAGCTCCGCACCTGCACATCAACACAGCCAAGAGACACATGTCGCACACGCACACCAACACAGTAAACACACCACAACTCAACGCCACCGGTTAGTCAAAAACAATAAGCGCATAGCTAGATATAGACTCAACTGGGTAAAAGCCTCAAACCTTCCTCACAAAGTCAATCATTCATCATATATTTTCTCATGAAGTAGTCACGTGAAGGTAACCCGTCACTGAAGCCAGTCTTCACATGTGTAACAGTGCGCCATAACTTATTGCTCTCTGGCACTTCCATTTGTGAACTGTGTCCATAGACCAGGAGCAGCCACTTATAAATACCCTGCCTGGGAAGCATGGAAGCCACACCTTCCTGAGTGTATGACTTCTCTTGGTCTCTTGAGTGTTATAGTATCTGTGGCGGAAATGTCTGAGCCCCCCGGGTATCTTCCTTGTGTAAGATAGTTGAGGTGTCTCACTGAACCCGGTCCTTGGTGCGGCGTGCATCAAGACTCTGTACCTTGATTTCACTAGAGTAGCGTTTTACATCCTAAGTGAGCTTGTACTGAAAGCTGATTGTATCTCAAGATGCATCCATGTATCTTTGTTGTAATTCCGAGTAATAATTAATAAGATCCAAGTACATGGAATGTTTTCCGAGTCCTTTATCTTTTCCTCTGAGTATTAAATGTGCCTTGTGAAAGAATAACGTTGTTTGTTCACTGACTCTGACGCCGTCTGAAACGTCTCCCAACCGTTAGGGTTTCTGACGGTTTCTATAACGCCGTTCGGGAAAGATGAATGGTTGCCGAAACAGATCTATAATAGGCCGCCATTGAGCTTGCGATTTCCTCATTCTTTCATCAAGCCATAGCCTTCAGAGTAAGAAATCCCACAGGCAATCCATTAGTTGATGCGCAGAAAGTCCCTTGTCATCAACATGGCCCCCATGAAGCAAACTACCAACGAGAAGAAGAAGGCAAAAGCCATTAGCGGCAAGCCACGCCACCCGTGCCCTCCAACGGAAGTTCTTTCTTGGAAAGCACCAGATACCAGAGAATCAGAGCTAGCTTTTTTGGCACAGCAATGATTACTCCGGTCTCAGCCAATAGACGGGTGGAGGGTGCCCACTGATCATCGTGCTCCCGGCCCCAATACGACGGAGATAGTGATGTTCAAGTCGTTCGTGGAGCGCGGATTGGGGCTGCCGCATCCGATTTCTTCAGAGGGTTGCTGCACTACTATGGTTTGACTCTCAACCATATTACTCCCAATGCCTGCTTCCATATTGCTATCTTCGCTCATCTGTGCGAAGCTTTTCTGGGGATTTGCCCCTCTTTTACACTTTTCGTTATTTCTTCTGGGTTAAGTGTCAACCCAGTGATGCGAGTGTAGAAGTAGTCGGAGGAGCTAGCTTCCAGGTTAGGATAGAAGGAGCTACTCAATACATTTCTATAGTATTGTCGGAGTCTGTCCGAGAGTGGGCAAGCGGGTGGTTTTACCTAGCCAACCCTCCGCCAGCCCTTCGTCGTCATGATAGATGGCCGCCCCAGAAGTCCCGTGAATGGAAGGACAAGATCTTCGCTGAAGAGGTAGAGGCTATCCAACCACTGATCGACATGATAGCTGCAATGAAGCTAGGTGGATTGACTAGTTATACCGTCGTCCAATATTTTATTACGCGCCGGATCCATCCGCTACAGCAACGAGCCAATTTTGGCTTTGAATACCTTGGCGTGAAGGACCCGGGCCGACATGATGCTGAGAAACTATCCAGCAGGAGATTTTGAGAAGAATGAATCGATTGTTGAAGAGTCGTGAACAGCTTGTTCCAATGATGATGACTTTCTCCGCCATCAACCCTCCTCCAATGGTAAGTAGTCGGGGTGCCTGTCTTTTAGATTCTTAATAGAAATCCTTCTGACTGGACATTATTTTCGTCTTCTTTTTCAATGGACCAAAGGCGGAATAACAATGATTGTCCTCCTCTGCCTCTGGCGACTCAAGAAGGCGGAGGCATTGCTCTCGAGGGTCCCATTCGAAGTGAGGACCTTCGTCACGAGTCAAGCTCTCCCGGTGATCTTGACTGGTTAGACTCAGACTCGACTTACTTTGATGTCATGCTCATAAATCCCGAAGCCGTGAGTAGCTGGAAGAGGTCTCCAAGTCCGCTTGAAGAAGCCGGAGATCCTGTCACAAAGAGGGCTCGCACTGGTAATCATCATGCTTGTCGAAAAAATTCTTTTATCAACAGAATTGGCTGAAAAGCATTGTAATACGGGTGCTCCTGGTAAGGGAAAACCCGAGTACTTCATAGTCTTCATGTTTTAGATTTTAATAAACCCTTATCTTATATCTTTGTTTGATCTGGATGTTGAGACAGCCCAGGGGGCTTCGAGTGGTGTGGCTCCTGAAGAAGCTCCGGCTCTAGACCCATAGCCGAAGAAGCCGATACTGAAACTGCCGCGGGCGTTGAAGCTTGTGAAGTAAGTCACAATACTTTCTTTAGACTGCTCGCGTATTTCTGGTATTAATATGAGCACTTGTTTGTTGAAGGAAAGCGAAGCCAGCCGCAGCATCCTCGAGTGCTGCCACCGAGACCCAAGTGGTGGAGGAGTCGGTAGCGCAGGACAAAGGTGAATCCAGTGTTCCTCCGATCGTTAGCGAGGTGAACCCTCTGCGAGGCTCCTCTCCATCCAGTGCTCAGGTTGATGCAGCACCTGAAGCAGTCGTTCTTCCCTTGCCTCAGGTTGGTGTTCCATACTCAGTCTTCCCCTCTCCTACTTAATTGGAGTTTGACCGAGTGGTTTTATCGCACTCGACACCCAGATGAGCCTACTCTGGAGATGGTCTTGGCCGAGATCGATGTGGAAGCTTCAGATCGCACGCAGGAAGAGTCCGAGGCTGCCCCCGAGTCCTCTCGCCGGGGATCAAAACTTGAAGTCGTGGGGTACAACCAGGATCTCACCCGGCTGAAAGAGTTGAGCGAGCAAGTGATGGCACCTGCCGTTGTGCTCCGTCAATTTGTTGAGGTAATTCCTTTGAAGTCCTCTTCGTATGTTGTAGTCTCGTCCGAGAACTTATATTATTGTCTCCGTGCAGGGCTTTGATGTGAAAGTCGCTGAGCAGATCACTCAAATTTGTCAAGAACTATCTCTTGAGAATCAACGACTCAAAGATTACATTGCCCAGGATCAGATAAGTCAGAAAGTGTCCACTTAGCTCCTGAATAACCGTATAAATGAGCTTCAAAACAATCTCAAGGTTGTTGTTGATGAGCGTGACGCGGCGAATCAGCGGGAGCTCGAGTTACTCGGCAAGCATGCTGCCTCAGAGCGAAGCTTAAGGATGTGATGAAGTCCTCCAAGAAGCAACTCTCTAGTAGGTTTGAAAGCACTTTTCGGGTCCTTATTGATTTTATAAGCCTGTGATGCTCATCCGATTGTTACGTCTTCCAGATTCAAAGATGTTGGCCGCTGGATGGCAAACTGCTTTCAACCGAAAGGAGGCGGAGCTAGAGGAGGTATTTGCTAATGCGCAAAATACTCACCAAGAGGCCAAATTGATTCGTAAAGATGCTGACCGAGACCTGCTGCAGGCATTGAAATCGACGAAGGAGTCGCATGAAGCTCTGGAAGCGGTCCAGGCACAGTTGAAGGACTCACAAGAGTAACTGCAGACTTTGCAGGCTTCTTTGAAGGCGCTAGAGCTTGCTGCCGAGCCCGTCCTGGACATGATCCCGCGCCCTGAAGGAGCCAACGAGTCTTTGATTGATCGAGCCAAAGCTGCACCCGGGCGGCTAGCTCAATACATCAAGGACATGGCGACTTCAGTTGTGTGTGGTCTCCTGGCGACACTGCGACTTCATGTGCCATCTTTTGATCTGTCCTCCATCATGACGCTACCCGATGGCAAGACTGATGAAGATCTCGCAGCGATGCAGGAGGAGGTCAAGGCCGTAGCGGAGGAGTACTCGCAGATTCTAGATCTTGTAGAGTAGTATGTCTTCCTCGGTCCTTTGTCCATGTGTTTGTATCGCCTGTAAACAAATATTATTAGAAGTAAAGAATCAAAGTATAATTTACTTTTGAGACTTGTGAATTTCATATGTTGTCAACTCGGCATTGCAAGAAATGTCTTGTCAATGGGTCGCTTTGTTTGAGGTGGATGTATGACAAGGCGTCTTACTAGACGGGTCTATCCGGGTGCTCTCTAGCACTTTGAGTGTGGGTCATATGACTTCGTTTCTCTTAGTCTTTAACGATCTATAGAGAACTTAATATGCCCGAGTACTACTCTTAATACCCTTGTCGAAGGGATAATTTTGATCAAGCACCTCGGAAGGACCGGAACGAAGGTTCCGGTCGGGTGAATCGTATCCTCTTGGTAGTCACAGCTTGAGTGCGAAATTGGGTCAGACCTCTGTCCGGTTAATGTGTAACAGGGTGAGTACTACTCCCCTTGTTATACCTTATAGGAACTAGTATCTACTTTGTAGGTAACTTATTCGCTATAGGTTGATAGCTGGGTTTTTAAACCGTACTATTGTTGGTAGTTCTTAGCTTCACTAAAGATAGAGCTAGGCAACTATCCCCGGTAACGGCCCAGAAATGCTTGTTGACACTAGCCAATGTCATTACTAGGAGCAGACTATGGAATCTATTCTAGGCAACAGTGTCAGAAGTGCTTGAAGCAAGTCCGGTCACTATACCTAAAGGAGTGAAGCTAAAGCAGCTATCTACTAATGCCAAGCGGGGTTGTCAATCCCGACACTAGTAGGAGCTAGCTAGAGAGATTGCAATCTACCAAGAAGAGATTCTGCAAGCACACAGAACTATCGTAGTAGCACTTCGCCTGGGAGTACCAGGTGTCGATTTATTTGATCCCAAAGGAAGGCTAGGGTGGTGTATAAGTCAAGTCAAGGAGGGGATGAGAGTCGAAGAAAAGAGAAATGGGAAAAGGGGAGAAGGGAAAAGAGAGGATGGATGGCTAGAAAGAATGTATGGGTGGATAGGTAAGGATGATATGGATGGCTAAGGTAAGGTGGATGGATAGGTAGTTAAGGGGTAACTAAAGGATAACTTAGATATTACTAACTACTAACTACTGATAACTACGAAGCAAGATAGTTACGAAGCAAGGCAGGCAAAAGTCAATAAAGCAACTAAGTTGAGTATAGTTTTATTCCTATCTTGTCAAGTATCGAGGCGTACTAGCCTTTACCACTTACTTAGGTTGAACGCTAGCACAACGAGCCTTACTGTTAAACTGGGCCAACTACGTGGTGGAATTCAAGGCACATAGGGCTGTCACCACCTGCTTGCTACCACAGCTATCCGGGGGTCCAGCCGTATCTGAAGGTAAGTCTATAACTAAGCACCACGCTTAACTATATTCTAACTATCTCTACCCTAGCTTTTAATAGAGACACCCTTGCGGACGTCAGAGCAAACACTTGACTTAATAAGATAAACACTAGACTAACTAAGCGACCTATTGGCAAAGATCAATCACTAAGCACACTAGAGATTAACTACTATGGCTAAGTGAATTGATCTGTAGGATAGCTAGGTCACACTCAAGGTACTTGATAAAGTAATACTGAAAGTACTGCTTAAAGTAATACTGAGATAAAGATAAATGTACCTGAGATACAAGAGAGCAAACTAGACCAGAGACGTCGGGAAATCAACCAACCTCCGATGCCAGTCGCTCGCACCCGCTTCTCTCTTAGCAAGCTCTACGCTCCTTTTACCAAGGACTTAGGCTGAGTTGTGCTAAACTAAGAGCCGCGCTGTAGCGAGGGCACTAGAGCTATACTCTCTCTACTAGCTAACCTACTTGCCTAAGCTCTCTGAGCTTCTAACTTGCTCTCACTTCTCTTGCTTGTGTGTTGCTTTCTTTGGGATGGTACTGGATATGAATGAATTGATGCCTCAGGGGGGTATTTATAGTCTTGAGGAGTGAGGGGGGTACTTATAGGGGGCAGCCAACCGACCTAGGGTTAGGTCAGGTGGCGGGCGCCACCCCCTACTGGCGGCCGCCAGTCCCCTGGCCGTTGGATGCACCGTCTTTGATCCTACGGCCTCCAGGTGGATGTCCAAGGCGGTTTGGAAGTCGGTTGCATGTCCTAGCAACTGACTTAGGTCATGATCCACGCCACTCCCCTCTGGAGCCGTCCGATGCCACTGACCTAGTGACCAAGGGCCAAGATTTGGCCTTGGGTGGTCACATGGATCAGTGACGTGGCAGGGGGGATGGTTTGGGCCAACCCAAGTGGCGGGCGCCACCTAGGGGTGGCGGGCGCCACCCCCCTAGGCCCATTTGGGCCCTAGTGAGTGGCTTGGCCTCTGGTGCGTCCATATGTCCAAATTTGGTCCAAATTCCTGCATTCAAATAAAAATCTATGGACATGTGGAATTTGGTTAGTTTGAAACCTATTTGACTACATTTCATGCCTTTTTGGTGAATTTTAGGGTAAAATGTTGATGGTAAAACAGGTGTTTAAGGACCATCAACAACTATCATTTGAGTTGTATTGAGCTCGAAGCTTGTAACTCGAGTATGGTTACCGCTGATGAACCATCCATCTGAGTAATATTATATATTAGTCGGTGGAGTATAATAGTTAAAGCTTATTGTATGCTTGAAAGATTTTATCCGACTGAATAGTCGTGATAAAAGTAATGAAAAGATAATTCATAAAGCTCTTGTTTCTGATGAAATCCAAACTTTATTAATAGCCAGGAAATAGATACATTTGCCCTGAGTCGGATCCGTAGCATAGTCCTTAGGTATGGAATTTCTTCAGATACTCAATATTCCATGAATTTGGCAGTAGAGAACCATCCTCGGTGACTAACTCGACTGACCCGGGTCTTGTTACTTTTGATACTATGTAGGGTCCTTCCCATGGACTCATAAGCTTGCGGCGTCCTGTGGTATTCTGAATCTTCTTCAGGACCATGTCGCCTACTTGGAAAGTGCGGTGATGGACGTTCTTGTCGTAGTAGCGCCTCATCCCTTGGAGATATCTTGATGATTGAAAGAGGGCAGCTAACCGAGCTT
Source organism: Coix lacryma-jobi var. lacryma-jobi (assembly GCA_009763385.1). NCBI lineage: Eukaryota > Viridiplantae > Streptophyta > Magnoliopsida > Poales > Poaceae > Coix > Coix lacryma-jobi. Next base: position 49,489,426 of record CM019826.1, on the reverse strand, counting down.
CCTCAAGGCTGTCGACTTCTAGGCGTCTTGTGTCATCGGCTTCTCCTTCGTTATACTGCTCTGTTCGCGGAGAACTCCAGATTAAGTCTGCCGGGAGGATTGCTTCGGGGCCATAGACTAGGAAGAAGGGAGTTTGGCCTGTTGCCCTGCTTCGCTGTGTTCTTAGCCCCCAAACTATCTTACGTAGCTCTTCGACCCACTTCCCGCCGTGGTCCTTTAGAAGATCGAACAGTCTTGGCTTTAAACCGGCAAGGATGAGGGCGTTTGGTCTCTCAACTTGGTCGTTTGATTGTGGATGAGCCACTGATGCGTAGTCTATCTTTATTCCACAGTCGTTGGCCTAAGACTTGAACTTTATTGCCGTGAAGGGGGATCCAAGATCAGTGATAATTCTATGTGGCATCCCAAAGCGATGGAACATGCTCTGCATGAATTGTACTGACTTTGAGGCGTTGAATTTGACCAGCGGCATGTATTCGATCCATTTGGTGAACTTGTCAATTGCAACGTAGACATACTCAAATCCTCCTGGAGCACGCTTAAGAGGACCCACCATGCCGAGTCCTTAACATGAGAAAGGACATGATGGGGGAATATAGATTAACTCGTGAGCCGGTACGTGTTGCTGTTTGGCGAAGAACTGACATCATTGACAGCGACGGACAAAGTCTTCCGCATCTTTCAAGACTGAGGTCCAATAGTACCCTGATCTAAAGATTTTTCCGACTAATGTCCTTGAAGCTGCATGATTGCCACAGCACCCAGAATGAACCTCATTCAGGATTTCTTTGCCTTCTTCTTGTGAAATGCATTTAAGGAGGACTCCTGATGAGGCACCGAGTCGATATAGCTTGTCTCCAACTAGAACATAATTTTTGCTACGTCTGGTGACCTGTTCTGCGGTAGTTTTATCACTGGGCAGTTTATGCTCCTTGAAGTAGTCGATGAAAACTTGTGACCAGTCGGGTGCTAGAGTT
>CM019826.1:49344012-49487949 GCA_009763385.1 Coix lacryma-jobi var. lacryma-jobi | reverse complement strand
CATGATACAGTGATAGAGGCGAGGTCCGGTCACAACTAAACACCAGCTTCCGTTCAGAGCAAAAGACCAGAACACGCTCAAACCTTCACACGACGGACGCGTCCTACGGTCAAGCCCTTGAATGTAACCAGCGTCGACGTCACCCAAACTGCGACTGTGAATCGGAAAATCCGGCCGATTCAACAGCGATCCTTCCTGCCTGAATCAGATGCTTAGGCTCGTGGGATCTCTGATCTGAGATCACAAGGAGCGTTAGTGAGCTATCTCTAAGAATCATGGCATCGAAACCTAACTCAAATCGGTTGAAATCAAAGATATTTGAAAGGGGAAGGGGAAAAGAAAAAGTGACCCAGAACGAAAAATCGACGAATCTCCTAGGACGTGAGTTAGAGGATGATTTCTTTCCGGTGGAAAGAGAATGCCTCACGATCTAGAACACTCAGTTCACAACGGAATCGGCAAAAGATGACACCGCAGGCACCAAAGATCAAGCGACGTGGGAAAACTCAAGGCACAAAGCCAATCCCGATAAGAACTATGTGTATGCAATTCACACATGTAAGATCCAATATTAGCTGTCGCGACTGGTGTACTTGTACGACTGAGTTGTTTTGTGAAGATGGGTTTCCGAATGCAGGTTGATGAGTATTATCGGTGTGGTTTTTGCTGAGTTTCTGTGTTTTGGTGATGCGGGGTTTTTGTTGGTGTGTTCTCACGGTTTGCCCCTCCAATGTTCTTGTTATTAAAACATTACGCGAGTTGTGGTTTAATGATAAGCGCATTCTCGTGCCTTGCGACGAATCTTTGCCTAACTATGAGCTATTTTAGTTAGGCTTAGAGTTGTATTAATTGTAAAGAGTGAACAATCACTGCCTTAGGCAAATTGATATGAGGTATGGCTGAGACCTCTTTATCCTTCGAAATTCTCTTTACATGAACTATGCTGAACACCGTGAAGAAAACATATATACTGATTATGCAGATATGGAGTACTCTTATGTGAGCGCACTAGGAGTTACCCCAAGTTCTAGACTACTCCTTTTTTGTATTTGCCCTAATTTCGCTGTTTCTTTGTGTTTTAGCTGCTGCGTATTGCTCTTGAGGAATTTTATAGATAGCGTCTTTTTGCATGTTTTTATTTGATGAACTTTACAACGTGCGAGATGGTTTGGTTTGACTAAGCCAACTGCGATTATCCTATTCAAACTCATTTCGCATTCGTGGGGTTAGACTTTCTCTCTGCTATTGTGTTAAAAGTGCGTCCGGTGTATGCTTCTTCCGACCTGCTGTGAAACCTTCTCATTAAGGGTCCTCGATTTCTTGAGGACATTTTCTCTACAGGGGTCTCCTGCGTATTCCTGAGAAGGCCTTTGATACGTATTAGGTTTTCTGTTGGTATTCTTCCTCTTCATCTTCACCGACTACTATAAATTGCGGAGCTAACGAATCCTCCCGTTCCTTTTCGGAGTGCCATTTGGCCTTCGTCCAACTATGTTTAGTGGTATTGTCAAGGAGCTATCTCAGGGACCTTCATGTGTTTTTCGAACTTCGACGGCGCGCATTCCCGATACGTAGGTTCAGTCTAATGGCCTGGTCGCCTACTTCCACCGCGAATTTCATGGATCGCCGACTAAGCTCGTCCGATCAATTCTCTACCGCATTCTTCTTGCCTCTTTCGTTTTCTCAATCTAAACACACCAATCAGGGATTCTCTGTGTCGGCCTCAATATTCTTGGGTGTGAATAAGTTGGTATACTGAGCCTATTCAATCCAAGATCAGGTCCTTGTAAAAGAATAATTCTAGCTGAGATTCTAAGTCTTGATCAGTTTCGTTTCAGTTCCAGTCTGCCAATCCGTTATGAAGTACGGCTTGACATCGGCTCAGCTTACCTCTCCGATGTCCTTGATAGGACTCTCGTTGATAAAGCACCTTGCTAATGAGGTTGCATCATTCGTAGTAGCCCTGATATTCTGAGCGTTCAATACTCTCGATGGAGAACAGCTATGACTGAGCGAGTCTGCTCTCTCTAATGATGTGAGTATGTATGAAGAGAAGGCGGTTCCCATAGACTGCTCCCCGTATGATGCGCGCACCAAAGCGTGCCAACACCTAGCTAAGTTATGAGTATGCTATATCGTGTAGCATCTTCAAGCTCCCTGACATAATTACTCAGTATATAATCGGCGGTGCGTTCTCTGCTTCGCCCCTATGGTATTGCTGGACAATCTATTGTCGTCACGAGAATTCTGCGGTGCATCTAGTCACCACGTGTTTTATGGTATGGGGCTGTGCTGGTTAAACATGAGGGCTACGCAAACATGCGCGAAGACGTATGAGGAGTCCTCTTCGTGGGTGTTCACATACCGCTCATGAGGCGATTTAGTTTTACTTCTATGAGATGTAGTCACTTTTCGTGTTTTTCGTCTGCTTAAGTCTAGTGTCCCAGAATGTTTCCGCCGTGTGGTTAAGTATCACCGTGTTGCAGTGTTATTGGGTTTCGTGTAGGAGTCAGCGTTCAGTGCACTGACTGACTCACGGTGATTGTCTACGCACCTCCCTGGAGTTCCACCGACCGGATATAGCATCATGCTCGTCAGAAGACGACACCATTCATTCTCGATTGTATCGCACGGGATGTTGAGGATATCCGGCGATATTTGTACCTGTGATGTTCTGATGTACTGCTTTCATGTCGACTTGACTTCGAATGCTGATATGAGCGATTTTAGCAACCTCTTCATTTTATTCCTGTCTTGCCCTTTTTTCTTTCCATTCCTTTTTTTGTGTTGTGTTTGCCGATCCATTGTCCACTTTTCCATGGAATCTGTAGTTTTGAGACTCTAGTCACGTCTAGATGTTAATATTCCAGTTGTTGAATTTTCAGTTCAAACCCGATAGTAGGTCCACACCCTCCGGCACTTTATTGATGTGTCATATAGTGACCTGTGCTAAAGACGTACGTATCGAAGTGATCGACTAATAATTAATTAAGTAAAAGTAGAATTCGATACGATTTATAATTTAGCTGTCTCAGCACTGGTATGCCCGTATCTTTGCCCCAATACCTTTTTAGCACACACTTCTGCTCGTTTCCGTGTTTCCGTTTGATCGTTCTCGACTGGACATTTTCTTATTGCTGTCTCGTCAAAGTGTATCTTCTGTCATACTCCTATATTCTTTTTTTCCGTTAGATAGTGTAAGCCAGTTTCAGAGACTGTACGATTGTGACTCTCTTGGATATAAAAATCTGCTTGGGTAGTTGAACCTATGTTTCTCCTGTAGTGTAAAAGAGTGTCGTCGACCTGTTGAATTGTCACTGTTAATATTTCTTAAATGTTTGCTATAGCTAAGATCTTCCGATCTTGATTGGTGCGTGAGCGAAGCTGGCAGTCGGGTGACACTACGTTGCCATACTTAATGCAAGCAATATGGGTCGAACAAAAGTGAAGCCCACACTTGCTTTGTTATCTTCCTTAAGTGCTTATGCTCTCTGTTATTGACCAATAACACTCATGCTACTATCAGAGATCTTCGGCTATCTACACCCCCCTGTCTCTTTATCCTGTTCTTCATTGTATATTTCTCGCCCATTGCATGATATAAATATGAAGTAGACCTTGAGTATGTCACAGTTTAATTGCCTCCACATTGCATATTATCATTGTTATTTTGAGTCATAAGAACATTCGTGAACAGCACAAGGTGATATGTATATATTTTGTCGATATTTTGTATGTATGTCATCTACTGCCTTAAGAGTCTGGTGAGTACGTTTGATCTACTTATGTATAGCGTGATCTCACGATTAATTAGAGATTAGTAGATTCCTCAGTTTTGTATTCGTAAGGTATTGATAGTCCGGCGAAAGAGTTGTCTGCTTTTTGGGTACTGCATTCTGTGTTGATCCTAAATTTTAGTTCTCGGATATATGTGGATAGGATTCGAATTGTTTGTTAGTTTGGTCTTTATACGAAGTAAAAAGCCTCTTTGATAAGCACTGAGTTGCTCTATCTCCTAATGTAGTCTCTCTATGATATCGATTTCTTTTGTTTATATAGAGATTGTTGTGTTGATTGACAACGGCCTCTGACGCAACATGAGGTGCTGTAAAAATCGAACATGTGCTTTAGCGCCTCAGATTAAGAAGAAGTGATTGTTTTGGTCTGAAACTGAAGTGAATGTTTGTGTCTCATAGCATCTCCGCTTAGTTTTAGGTATTCTGTTCGCAATTATATGGATCCTTTTGTGATATACCATGTTTTAGTATTTACTAGAATAGCCATTTAGCAATAGTTGTCTGATTATATTATCCTTGCTACATGACTTAGATATGCATTTACCAGTCTTTTGCGAGTTGTCGATGTAGAATTTTTTTCACTTCGGAGTATGATCTCAAATCATAGCTAGCGTATGGATCAAGATTATCACTATAGTCATATAATGAAATAGTCTAATTAGCGGTTATAAGTCCAACCTAGACATACTCTATGATTTGAATTGTGTGTAATGAGGCTACATCCAGCATCCTGTCCTATCCTTTAATACTTTATCTGATACCAACAGTATTCGTGTGAAGCACGCAATCATTAGTGAGAAAATGAAAGATTTATGTAGATGGTTAGAGCAATCAGGCCTAAGATAGCTTTCGTGTATCGTATATGAGCCAGTGCTTAGATCACTTTATTTAAGTAAGTGTCATATCGGATGGGGCCGAGATGAGATGATGTTGTTTTTCTTGTGCTTATTATTGTTTCATTCGATAGCATCTGCTGCTTTGTAGGTGTCTGCTGATGTTACTTTCGTAAATTATGTCCAGAAATTTATTTTATTTGTTTTTTTTTGCTATCTTGTGTGCGTAACATTGATCCGTGTGATCTCGCTTACGATTGCAGTTCATCTACTTACGAGATGCAAACTCCGGAGGAATTTTACTGCGTCCGCCAGTTCATCTAGCAAATTGCAACAGACTATTGAGCAGAATTCGCATCTACTACCCGTATCTCGTATCGGCGTTTGGGTAATTTACTCGAATCTACACGATAGATCAGATGGACACTAGATCGATGGTGTCTGGTGGTGCTATTTCAGGAGTGTAATCTAGTACTGTCCACCCTATGTGCGATATGAAATGCATTTGCTTCTCGCTGTAGTTCTATCCTGATTCCGATTTGCGGTTCTTCTATATGAGGTACCAAGCTCGTAATATTTAGTAATCTTTTCTTCTTATTGAATTGATCCTTAGATGTTAGAAGCTCGTCATATTCTCTTACAATGTGTTGATTGTGAACCAGCGTGAATATGGAACATTCCCTGGCTCCATTATGGCCAAGATAATGTGGGCTTTGATACACGAAGAGACTCTCCATATCCAAAATGCCATATGCCAATGTCAATAATTGTCAAAGGTGTAGTGAGTTAGGTATGAGCGTGGTATATCAGTGATACTGTTGTTGGCAATGATTACACCGTGCGATTGCAAAGTCACATTGTCAGAATCGCGTTTTCCTTTACGAGTCCCGATGAGTTATATAACCATACATAATGGCATTACGATCTTCTAGACCACTTAACACTCAACTATCAGTGTCTTATCGACTGAAATGCAAAGCATGAGTAATTGAGGCTAGCATAGTGCGATTGTGAGGCTTGAGGAGATAAGTATGAGGATACATGCATGAAAGTATATCCATGAGATGTAGGTTACATGTGGTTTATATAGCTCTACATAGAATAGCCGGCCGATGAGGATCTTGGCTAGATTACAGATAGTTCTCGATTTTCAAGTTTGCTCGTAACGCGAAAGACAGCGGAGGGAGAGACGATAGTAATGAGGAGCCGTATAGGAATGAACTCATAACTTAAGTGCTAGTGAAGAGGTATTCTTGATTGTGTGATACGATAGTGTTGTCATCACCGTGTTACCGCTTTACTTTCAACATAGGATCTTCAATGCGGCATCTAGATTTATGGGTTCCAATTCCTACAAGCGAAATATTATGGATTGTTTAGTTAGGTCTGACTTGTTGTTGCCTATGATTTAATTCTTATCCTTTCGTATTTCCGAGAAACTTAGTGTTACTTATCCTTTGTGTATCTTCTCTCAGACTATATTACTTTAAGTATGGATAGAGAGGGATTAGAATTTATGATCGATTGGACTGTTTCGGTCTCGCTTTTTTTGCTTTTTATGGTCTCTTGTATGAAGTTTTGCTATAGTGCCACAATTTCTCTTTTGGATGTGTCTGTATTAGTGTAATCTTGCTCAGAGCTCGTTTCTGGTCATTTCCACTGTTTAGTTTCATTGAGGGAATATATAGGATTGCTTGGCTTTAGTATTTTTGGATAAAGAATCTCTTATTGGAAGATGACAATAATGCACCGAAGAGTTCACTGTGTAGTTGAATTCGGATTGTTAGTGGAAGTGCTTTCAGTGTAAAGGTTGACAACAGTCGTTAGCAATGAATTATGTAGGCCACCTTTTTTTGGGTTCTTCCCCTCAGTTGGGAAGTGAGTCCGTGCATGGGAGACGGAGCCACTACGAAGGATAGAAATCTCGGGAGTTACGATTGAATGAGCTTGCGGAGCTCCAGTAGTTGTCATCTGGAAAGATGTGACTTAGCTGGTCAGTTTTGACACTCTAAGGAGCTTTCGAAGTTCATCAACCCCTGTTGGCTTCCCGATCAGCTATAGCCTCCGATGGAGTACGAGCGTCAGAATCAGTCTGTTAAGCTTACTAAGTGTCATAGCGTTGCGTTTAGTCTTGGCTACCGTTGGACGGATATACTGCTATAGTTTCTGTGTGTGTAGCTCGTTCAGATGATGATAGGTAAATAGAATTTAGATCTTAGAGAGATGGGTCACTTGCTGTTTGACGCTGTTGGGGGTAATTGAGCTAATCTCGTTTAAACGCTGTATCGCTTGTGTTATCGTATGTTGTCGATTCTTGAGTTCACTCATGCGGTCGTTTGCAGTCTATCTCGAGCTGTCGGGTCCGAGCGTTGTCACTTATCCTCTTCTGCACGAAAATAGTAGTATCTGGTTCTTAGATTGCGATTTTAAGTCATAACCGCGTGGATGATCTCAGCAATAGAGGCTTTTGTTACGCCGCTTATTTTCCTATCATAGAGCCTTCTATATTACGTGTATCCTCAGGGTGAAAGTAGAAGGTGATGCCGTTCCCTCGTTCTGATGACTGAAGAGCTTGTCGTGGGCCAGAGGGAGTTCGTGTCTTAAGCCCCTAACCGACTACATTTCAGTGTTTGATTGACGAGATATTCGGTATTGGCTCATTGGAGGTATTGTGTGTTGCTCTGCTAATCTTCAAATACCCTCTTTTGAGAACTCACACAATGCGCTCACGCCTCTCCGTATCTTCACTGTGCCAGGGCTCGATACTTCAGTTGCCTTGCGAGATGGGGTGTTATTGACTCTCTCCAACAGAGATTAACCTTCGTTATCACATTTCAGCTCATATTCTCATATACATCATTATTCAGGGGCTGTTGTTAGTTATAGCCATTGAATAAAGACACGCTAACACCGTTTGCTTGCCTTCGTATTGCATACGAGGACGGGCATGTCAGTCGATAGTCTAGCAGAAGAGCTGGGATGTCATTCTTATAGTCAGTGTGTTGACGAGGGTGATCGGAGCAGAGTGCTAGTGAGGGTTTTGTGTGACAATTATACTTATAGATGGCGACGACATGTGGAGAAGTGCGGCATACCATATCGATGGTGCTACGTGCTGGCGATATTGTGGGATGTCAGTGATTCTTCTCGTAGCGTGTTAAGTATGTTCTCACATATGTAAAGTGTGGATAGATTTAGTCTAGATAAGAGATGCTGTGTTAGGAGCTTGGTTTATGGCATGTCGTCGCGATCGGAGCTGCCTATTGTTCGCCGCGACCGTAGCCCACGCCCTACTAGTGATCTGTGCGTTCACTGCGCGCAGATGCTATTGTAGTTATGTTGTGTTTGTATCACGAACCAGAACCTCGGAGTGTGACTGATTTGGATGTGTGTGTTCCTGTCTACTGCCTTGAGGGATAGCACCCGAGCGACTAGATAGAGTGCCTGAAACGACTACCAGGAAGAGAGCCAATCTGAGCGAGAGAGAGCAAAGTCAATGAAACTGCGAGAGAGAGACTAGATTGAAGAACCTCTAGAGCAATAAAATGAGGCTTCTTGAATTAGTTGCACTGGAGCTGCCCCTAATCTCATATAACATGGAGCTCTCCGGCTCCACTATCCATAAAGCTCGTGGCGCCTTCCCTCTCTATTATCATCGGACCAACACGAGCAAAGCACCATATGCGCTCCACCCCTCACCTATTAAGGTTGCATCTCGTCATAGGCAGAGCGCTATGCCAGTCGATTTTCTTTATGGATCTTTAAGTCTCATCTTCCTTCTCATTATTCTTGACTCAAATGAGGTTGAACAATATGCCAGAGTCATCAGACTACGGCTAGACGGTGCGAAGGCTGATCTACTTATCTGACCTCATACTGTCGCTTAGGAGACAGTAGGTTCACTCACAACGATTCTGGTTCAATGCTAGATGCCTCGACCTGCATACACTGCACCATGCACTGCAATCACTTGACCAACCAATTAACTGTCTCCGCCTCTCGCCGCTACCTTTATCCTCTATGTGTTGCTCTTAATCGGAACTCTGTCCGTGCAAGCACGCGATCCGCCTTTATGTGAGCAACTGCTGAAAACCCGTCGCGTTAGACGTCGGCATCGCTCGCTTTACCGGCTGTCACAAGCGCAATAGCTATGGTAGAGTCCGATGTGAACGAAGGATCGTGTGCATGAAGAGCGACTCCCATGCATGTGATATGAGGGGTTCGTATCAGGTACGGTACCTATATACAATGGAGTAAGTTCGAGTCGAGTTGATTGCAACCTTCCTCCACCACTTGGGCGGAGACACCTAAAACTCCTGCATAGGTGTTCCGAGTCATCGCCACGGGGTTTTGTACGACGTAGACCCGTTCCACGTGGATACTGTAAGCTGGGAATAAACCACGGAGTGACGAAACGAGCGAGCGTAGCTGGCAGTCCGCTGAGCTTCACGCTGCGTGAACACTATCTTCCCGTCTACTATTTGCGGTTTGGTGGTGATGACGAATATTCTTTGTTGTGTACTCTTACTACATGTCACACGACCTTCTCTAGATGCCTTTCCAGCACTCGCAGAATTGACTCTTAAACAAGCAGACTATGCGTGATGAAAGAACTCTTTTCAGACGTAAACGTGCTCCATAGTAAGTCCCAGATCAGCTTTGACCACTCTACCTTAATGGGCCGCCGTCAACCTGCGCCAGACCCTTGGAACACAACCCACGTACCAGAATCGGTCATCACCCGGTGGCGAAGTACGCCGTGACTACTCGTAACGGTGTCACTATAGAACCCTTCTAACTGTCGAACACGATGAGTTCAAATTGGTAGTGTAAGCATAGATACATCATGTGATTGTGGACTACATATTCTGTGGCATTACCACAGTTTTATCCTCGTTTTTTCCCTGTATAGTACATAAGTAGTAAGCGTGTTAAGTAACCGTTTTGGATTGCAGTTCTGCTCTCTTCGGTTGCTATTCTTTTAGTCGTTTATACGAAGAGGGAATTGCTTGCGACGTTCGTTTCTAGCTCCCTCACTAAGCCGACTTTCGTCTCTGTGTCGAATTGGAGTGAGTCTTCATGTCAGTCTTCTCCTTTTTTCTGGTCGCTTTTGACTTACTTGGGCAGGGTTGAGCTCATATGTCATGTTTTTGCCCTTGGACTTGTTCTTTAAGATCCAATGATTCAGTGCACATCGTAACCTCCTTTAGCTTCGTTTTGAGTTTGAGGCCGTGATGCGCTGCGCTCCGTTATGCATACAGAACACTTTTTCTGTATCCTGTGGACATCGAATCCCGTCTGCCGCGCGTTCTACACAAGGTTAGACATCCAGAGCTCTCACACAGGCAGAATCGGTATCCTCACACTGTGGCTCGGGCATGCCATCCGCGCAAGGGGCCTTTCTTCTGCCTTTCACCTAGCGCCAGGAAAAAGCCCAAGCCAATCCCAGGGAACATGTAAAAGTCATACTGTCGCTCAGGTCTTTCTGTCCAGTGCAGGTATTCCGCCATCTTCGCAGACATAGTCTATTTTCACGAGCCTCTCTCCGAGACACTTGCCAGATCGTTACCGCCTTTTCGTGCGGGTCGGAACTTACCCGACAGGATTTCGCTACCTTAGGCCGTGTATAGCAACGATCCCAAAATCATGCTTTTAGCGGCCGCGTTCACCGGTTCGGTTGCCGGCTTTCCTCTCCGTCTATCCACGTCCGATTCAGCCGTGAGGCGTTCTTCTGACCATCCCATCCACGCAGTCACCGTTGGCAGGCGTGTCAGAGCCCCGCATCCATTTCGACTTATCGACCTCCCGTTCGCGGAAGAGAGCTCCTGGGCGCTATTCGCAAGTGATAACCGACATCGCCTGGCGCAGGCAAGCTCGCTCACGTGTCTGACCTCCTTCTTGCGAGGGCCGGCACTCCCCTTCTCCGAAGTTACTCCGCGGCTACTTTGTGCTGCATAGTTCCCTTTAGAGAGAGTTGGTCTCAGCGCCGTCCCGCGCTAGGCCTATATCTCTTGAGCGCGACCTCACGCCTGTTTAGATCCAAGTCTTCGGGTTCACGAGAGATAAGCAACAGCTTGTTGCTAGGCAAGGTCTGCTCATAGCCTTTTCTCGAGTGGCTGCGATCACGTCCCATAGGCGAATGTAGCTCGCCCTTACAATACTTCACCGCCTCCGTACTTGCAGCATCAGTATTGTCACGAGCCCCTCGTACGAAGCTTGGAGCAACCCAAAAGGCACGCTGAAAGTGGCTACACTACCACCCCCGTAACATACTTACAGCACTGCATGCAGCAGTGCCTTCGAACTCAATTAACCTTCAGCTACATTGGCTACTGTGTTCTCTACCCCTACCTACACAGACTGAAAATGATGATGCTTGTGCGTCACCTTGTGATCCGCTTTGTCCCATATGACGGGTGAAAGCGACAGTGGCTTTCGGCTAAGCCTAGTGCTCCCTCCTTCTTCTATCCCCGTACCCAACATAGGCACACCCGCAGCTTTTAAAGTACAGCAATATGATCCCCTGTTTGTTCATCGCCATACTAGCAACGTCATATACCGTTCTTCACAACGCTATCTCTACTGATCTACCAGGCTATGCTACGCCCTGTCGCTATCGTCATCTCAACTCACGTCGGTACACAAGCAATCGCTCGCGCGTATGTAACACCTTGACGCGTATTCTGCCGTTTCTTGGCACGATAGGCGTATGGTACTCTATTTCCAATGAGATATCTCGTGTAAGCCTCAAGCCGAGCGTTAGTTCCTCGCTTCCACGTTCCCGCTCTGCACCCACCCAGCCTTCGTGCGGCTCTAGCCTTCTCCTCTTAAGAGACGAAGACCCACCGCTCCACCCATTTTTTCGACAAAAGTGAAACCCATACGAATTGCATTTTGACATCCACCAGCTTTCGGCCCAGATCGCGCTTAGCCCGTTCATATCAGCGCACAAGGCGCCGCTCCGGTCAGTGAGCTATTACCGCCAACTCTTTAACAGGGCTGGGTGCAGCATACAGCCAAGAGTATCCCTTAATAGCTCCAACGAGCTACAGGGAGCGAATGGGCTCCTTCATTTATCTTATCCCTCTCTTCATGACTATAACCTTCCCTGACATAGATCCTAGCAGCACTCCTCCTGGGCTGTGCTTTTTGCTGCTCACCCAATCCGTAGCCCTCCTCTCCGCTTGGTCTTTCTTCTAGCACTCCTTCACAATTTAGGGGGGCGCGTAGCCTCGTGATCCCTAAGTTAGGGCTGCTTTCCTTTCGACGATGAAATCAGTGATCCCCCCATGTGCGCACTGGCTCGCCTCTGAGCCCTAGTTAATTTCTCCTGCAACGACGCCATATCTGGTTGTTTTGACTGACCGAACGCTGGAGTGGGGAACGACCACGCATAGAAGCACCGTGCGTTCACGGTCGAACACAGAGAGCTCCCAGGCTGTTTTCTGACGACCGGACGCGTCCGGTCCCTGCTGACGGACGCTGGCCAGAGGTCCGGTCGTGGCTGTTTCGCGCGGTTTCGTCCGTCGTTGTTCGTCTGATCGGATTCGACGTTCCGTCTTTTGGGTTGGTTTCTAGGGTTGTTAGTGTCCCGCTGTGCTCCAGAGAAGCATCCACCCTAATTTAGGGTCGTGGACATTAGCAAGCTCTAGGGTTCGCTTTTGGGTTGAATTTGGGACAAGTGGCATCTAGTTTCCGAAGGAATTTTGAAGCTCCCATTCACCCCCCCTTGTCGCGTTCGGTAGCTTCTCGGTCTTCACACTATTCAATTTTTGCTTGCCATGTCAAACACGAGCGACGTATTCGAGCTAAGGCTTTTAGGAAGCCTCATAGCCTTTCCCATGGCATGTGTGCTCCTAGTGTTGGCACCAAGTCTGTTGTTGATGCTTCTTGTTCTAAGTCCCAAGGGACTTCTCACTTGTCGGAGAATGGTATGCCTTCTGATAGGCCTTTGTACCATTGCTCTTTTTGTGAGAAAGATGAGCATCAAGAAAGCTTTTGCTATCGGCATGCCAAACGCTTGCGCCAAGCTCGTTCTTCTAGGAAGATGGTGGTTCATAGTCCTTCTCGTGGCATGAACGCTTGTGCTCCTAGTAAGAAGCCCCTCTTTGTTGATGGGTTTTATGACTCCTTTTCTAGTGGGTTAGGTCATGATCATGGACATGCCTCTAGTGCTTCTTCTCTTGGTCCACGTCATGCTTCCATGGTGCTTCTATTGGTTCTTCTACAAAAACCTTGGAAGATGTTTGCCTCTTTTCCCGTGGTACAACTCGTTCTCCTCCTCGAGTTGTCCTTTTGAGGAATGCTTCCAAGGATGTTTCAAAACCGAATTTGAACCATCATTTGCTTCATGCTAACCCACATGATAAGTTGAGTGCTCCTTTGAGAGTTATGACCAAGTCTTCGGTTCCCAAGTATATGCTTGCTAACCCTTCGGGATCTAAGACTCGGGTTGCTTTGTCCTCTTGTGTGTAGATATGAGGACGCGGGGTGAAGAACGTGCGCCTGATGGGACTTGGTCTTTTAGATGTGATCAAGATTTGATGGTTCTCTACACCCCGCTTAGATTTCCCTCCAAAGTGATTTTTGCAGTTTGGTGAGCTTTCTTATACACTCATACCTTGTACATTCATGGTCTATTTCTTGTGGTATGAGATGGTTCTTCATGTGCTCACTTGTATAGTTCTTGCATGTACATTTTCTTTTGTATCATGTTTTGTTTTAGTCTAGCATGTGCTATCTTGTATATCATGTCATGCTAGTCTTGTGTATAGTTTTGGTGGCTATTTCACTTTTCATGCTAGTTTGTGATCCTCATGAACATTGTGCCATGTTTTACCATACTTCTCCATGAGCTTGATTTGTGGTGGTATGATGTTCATTAGGTGTCACTTTTCAGGTGCTAGTTTTGGTTAGCTACATGTACCCTATTGATATGTTTAGTTCGAGCACTGGCCTTTCCACAATTTTATCATGTTACATGCTTCTGGATCTATTGCTATCATTATCTTGCTTTGTAGCATGTGTTGAGGTTTAGGCTGTGTTTGAGTTGATCATGTCTTTAGGCTGCATTTTGCTCCAATAGTGCTTTATCCTATTGCATGGTAGTCTTGTTTATATTGCATTCAGATCTCCTTGCGGTATCATTCATATGTAGGCCTCTTTTTGTTGAGAGATCACCTTATGCTTGTTATGTGACTAACGATTTTGTAGAGACCCTAAGGTCACACTGGACGAGACAATGCCTTGTGTTTCTTCTGCTTTTGAGTGTGTAGGAGAACAGGAGCCTGGAGAGAGCATTTCGGCTCACGGACCCGATCCTACTTCTTCCATGACTTGGGGTTCCATTCGAGCAGCTCTCCAGCGAGCATTAGCTGCACCTGTGGGAGCGACAGCATCAGGCAAGGGGGAGACGACTTCGGCGAGGCAGGCGCCCCGAAGAACTCAGCAGACTCAGGCGTCCTCTCGGATATCACACAAGCAGGCGGTCACACGCTTCATGAGGTACCTCCGACACACTTCTGAGTTTTGGTTTTGGTACTCTTCTTCTCCGACCTCTCTCTGCTGTGTGGTCTTTCTGGAGTGGTTTTTTGCTAGCTGTTCGCTTGAGCATTTCTTGGCTCCTGTGGTTTTGGTGTGTGTTTCCCTTTTTAGTTAGGGAAGCATTTTGCTTGTTGTATCTTAGTTGGACTTCTCTGATACCCTTTTGTTTTGGGTTTTCCTTTTTAGGCTAGCTTTTGCTCTGTTTCTTATAGACTAGCTTTTGCATGCATTTCATAATGTAGTGTAGTGCATTTTAGACCTTCATGTATATAGTAATGAGAATGAGATTATGCTCTTTTTGGTATGCCCTATTGATTCATGATGATGCTTGTAGCTTAGGCTCTTTTGGATCACTTGATACATGTTATGAGCTAAGCTATTTTTGCAAATGGTGAACTTGATTAATCAACTATGAAATATTTAATTTGTTCACCATTGAAATTGGAAACTAGCATGGGTAGGATGTGTTGAGATCACTTGTGCTATCTTTTGTATGCTAGGTTGCTATGTCTCTTGCACTGAGTCATTCACTTGCTTGGATTGTTCATATTTACATTATGCTTAAAATTTGATCCAAGTATTAGTGAAATGAAAAGATCGAGATGAGATTGCATGTGTCAGCACATCACGGTATCGAGACTATTTCTCATTGCACAATTGAGTTAAACTTGAGCCGTGTAGTGTAAGACCGAAACCGGTGCTTTAAGCTTCCGATTGCTTTTCTTGCATAGGCTTAGCCCGGTTGAAAAGTTAGGCAATGACCATGCTTTCAACCTCTCGCAATCACATGCTTTAATTTGAACTTGTGTTAATTCCGCTGCAATCTCTGATAAAATTTGAAAATAACACATGTTTATGCTTCATTCTATGGCATGATGATTGAACTTTGCTAGGGGTAGTTCACCTTTTATACTTGAGTTAGCACTTGGTTGATTTCCAGTCTATTCATGCTAAGTGCTATTTTAGTGGTGAACTCCTTTTCAAATGGCTTAAAACTGCTCATATGCTTAATTGTTCATATTTCATATTCATTTGATCAGTTTGAGCCTTTGCTAGCATTTGTATTGGTTGCTACACTTTCAGGGCAGCACCCTTTTGAGCATCTTTTCATTCTGATTGCTATACACTTGAAGCTGTTGCATTGTGCATATCATGCATTTTTAGCTTAGTATACATACCCCAGCTCTGATACACCTTGTGATTGCCCCCATATGCTTTTGGTTGATGACCAATCTTGTGTTTGTGTCAACTTTGTGGAGAAATGTCATAACCCCTCAGCATGTTCCCTTTTGTCAAGGGGGAGAAGCTGTTTGCAAGGGGGAGTTTATGTGTTGGCACAAAGGGGAGAGTCGTGCATTTGGGGAGAGCTTTGAGCTAGGGGGAGTTTAGCTCTTTTATGTGCTTCAATTGGTATTTTCGATTGATATGGAGCCTTCAGCTAGTTGTGTCGAGCCTCCGTGCCTCTGTCTTGAGGAACTAGCTGTTTTCACCAATTTTTGGTTGTTTGTGATTGGTATCGAGTTTCCTGCTAGTTGTGTTGAGCCTCTGTGCCTCTATCTTGAGGGACTAGCAGTTTTGCATTCTAATGTGTTGTTTCAGCCTCAATTGGTATCGAGCCTTGAGCTAGTGGCGTTGAGCCCTTTTCTGCCTCTTCTTGAGGGCTAGCTCATTTTTGACTTGGTTGCGTCGAACCGTTGCCCATGTCTTTGGGAACCAAGTCTTTTGCTCCTTGTCTGAGTTTTCGCTCTTTTGTGGAGTTTTGCTCAGATTTTGCTTGGTTGCGTTGAGCCGTTGCCCATGTCTTTAGGGACCAAGTTATGTTCATTTCAAATTGCCCCTTCTTTAGCATTTCTTTGGCTTTTTGGGCATTTGAATGGATAATCTTCTCATGTTAAGTCACTTTGTTCTTTGCCCTTCTATGGCTTTTTGATCACTTGAATGAGATTTTCGGTTTTGGTATCTCAAACCATCTCTTGGGCTTAGTTTTTGTCAATTCAATCATCAAGGGGAGAAATTTCAAAACCCAAGTGGATAAGAACCTTGGTTTCTTTTGTGATGATTGTTTGAGAATTTATTTGAGATTGGTTTTTGAGTACCTTTTGGGATTCATGAAACTCTTGTTTCTCTTAACTCTTCGGTTGTGTGGAGGCTTTGCCCGCTTTTCCCGTGTCTTTCGGGATCAAGAGCTTTTATTTGGAGTTTTCATGATCCTTCCTCATCTCAAGTGGCCTTGTGTTTGCTTTTGCTTGGCTTTTGGGCACTTGAGTGAGGCTTGCCTTCAAACCCTTCCTTTGTGGTTTTATTTTTAGTCAATGCATTCATCAAGGGGGAGATTGAGAACATATATGATGAATGATTGACTTTTGGGAGGAAGGTTTGAGGCTTTTCCCGGTTGAGTCTATATCTAGCTATGCGCTTAATGCTTATGACTAACCGGTGGCGTTGAGTTGTGGTGTTTTTGTGTTGGTGTGCGTGTGCAACATGTGTCTCTTGGCTGTGTTGATGTGCAGGTGTGGAGCTCGGATACAATGGTCGATGATGAGATGAAGGTCAAGTAGAGACATGTCGTGCCGATGGACCGGGAGCGGTGAAGGATGGACGTACCGTGCGGCGGACGTGCCATGCCGATGTACCCAGAGCGGTGAAGGGCAGACATGAGGCTTGAACCGACGGACCATGAGGCCGGAGGACCAGCTGTGGTAGCTGGCAGGTGGCATCGGCGAGCGAGAGCACATGGGGATGTGCGATACATCTGCCGAGTCGGGAGGAAGACGATGGCGTCGTGGCACATGGTGGGAGGTCGGACACGGGCTTACGTGCGGCGCAAGTGCCGTCGGCTGAGTCAAGAAGGAAGGCGAAGGCGTTGTGCCCAGCGTGGAGGCTGGACATGCATCGGCATCGGTGCCGGTGGTCGGGGTGTGAGAACAACATCCCGTCTACGGTGCGGGTTCCGTAGCTGAGCCTCAAAAAGCTACCTTGACGGTTTCCGAGTTTGGGCCACAAAACTCGGGGTGGCGGGTTTCCGAGTTTGGGCCTCAAAACTCGGCGAGGACGGTTTCCAGGTTTGGGCCTCAAAACCTGGGCTCGCGGGTTTCTGAGTTTGGGCCTCAAAACTCGGGGTGGACGGTTTCCAGGTTTGGGCCTCAAAACCTGGGCTGGCGGGTTTACCGGTTTGGGCCTCAAAACCGGGCGGAGGTTCCTATGCGGAACGGTCGACGCGTGGCGACACCGAGAAGCTTGCGTTGCGGCAAAGCTATCGGTGAGGAAGGCGCAATGATCGACGGTGACGACACGTGGCGGCATCCTGGAGCTTGCGTCGAGGCGAAGCGAAGGATGAGAAGGCGCGTGGCCGTCGGATGAAGAATGACCGAGTTGGACGGTTTTACCCCAAGAGGGTATTTGGGTCAGTGCTTCATGTGAGGGCGTTTTGGTCTTCGGATGTGCGCCTATATATATATGTGAGGGGGCTGGTTAGGGCAACCCATCCTTGGGGGAAGTGTCACTCTCATTTTGTTTAGGTGAGAGGAGGCTAGGGCTAGAGGAGAGACCGACTCTTGTTCTTGAGCTTTTCGCCATCCGTGTTTTGTGTTGCGAGGAGTGGCTTGTAACTCGACATAGAGTGCTACACAATTCATCATCCCGTAGCAATCCAAGGATCAATTTCGCCCCTCCTCTTTGTTGGCTGAAATTTGGATCGATTCGCGTTTTTGTTCTTCGCGTTTTGGTTTTTCCCCTTCCGGAGATTTGCCTCGTTCTCCGAGCGATGATTTGCGATTCCGTTTGAATCAAATTTTTCTATGTCATGAGCTCCTTCTTTCCACCAAAGGATTTCTTCTCTAACCTCACGAGCACATAGATCGGGTCGAAATCGCGTTCGTTCTTTGTTCTTCCCCCTTTTCTAGTGTTCTTCCGATTTCTCATGGATTATTTGGTTTGGAGCGATGATATCCTAGGATTAGCTTCGCCACATGTAGAAGAACACTTGGGAGAAGTTTGGTTGCAGCCCCGTTCGATTTGGTGAAGATCCAATAGATTTTGGTTTTGTCCCGAGCTGTTTTTGGGCTTTCTGGACAGTGGCGGACTGTCCGGGACTCATCCTCGGACTGTCCGGGGGTCAGGGCTGTTCATGGGCAGCAAGGTTGCTATTTTCGTTTTTGAATGGCAGACTGTCCGGGACTCATTCTCGGACTGTCCGAGGTTCAATAGTGGATAGCCCGTGGTTCACTAGCGGACAGTCCGCCACTGCACAGTTTTGCTGTTTTCGTCCGTATCTTTTGCGTATGAGCTCCGATTTGAGATCCGTTTATTGGGTTGGTTTCGAAACTTCTTAAGGATCATTCCAAAGTACTTTTTCCACCATTGGTCAGAGTATTTTTGGTCAGACACTTCCTTCTTCTCCATAGGAGTTAAGTGTTCTGCTTTCGGAGTTTCGTTGGTTCTAGCGTTCGTATCTTTTGTGTTCGAACTCCGATTTGAGATCCGTCTATTGTATTGCTTTCCTAACTTCTTAAGGATCTTTCCAAGGTGATTTCTCCACCAGTTGGCCTAAGTAGTTTTGGTCAAACACTTTCCTCTTCTCCATAGGAGTGGGGTGTTCCGTTATCGGAGGTTCGATTGTTCTAGGACCTTGCTTGTGCAGTTTTGCCCCGTTGCTTTGGCGCTTGGTTTTGGGGGTTCTTCGATAGTTCTGCTGTACCTCCAGGACATCTCCTAGGGTATCCACCTATTCGTAGGTCGTAAACTCACCGGTTGTTTGAGTCTTCGCTTTTGGGTTGATTTTCTGGGATAAGGGCTATCGTTTCTCGAGAAGAATTTTGAGGATCCCATTCACCCCCCCCTCTGGTCGCTAATTCGGTCCTTCAGAGGAGGAGGACTTGCTTAAATATGGAAGTTCTCTCCACTTCCTCAAGTCTAGTGTGAGGAGGAGAAAGAGAATCTCACACGCGCGCACGTGCTCGCTCGCCTCGCCTCGCCGGGCGTGGCGGGGCGGGGTGACTGGCACGGGTGCGCAGCACCTGCGTGAATGGTCTGCCGGAATCCGGCTGCTCGCCTTGCGGGGGCGCGGTCTCCTTTTGCAGTTTTAGTTTTTGGTTTCTTGGCCTTCAAGTTGCAGAGTTCTAAACGGTTACAACTTAGAGTCCTATACCGATTTTTATCATGATCGCGACACGAGGTTGGTTCAACAGTACTATATAAGAAACCTATCGGCCACGCCAAAACGCATCTCAACACCTCTCGAGCTAGGGTTTTGCCTCATCTCGCTTTTGCGCTGCCGTCTAGTCGTCTCCAGTCCATTCGCTTGCGTGCACCAGCGACCGGGCGAGCAGGTCTCCGGAACCCTCGTCTTTGTGATCATACACCGAGAGAAGACGAATAAGGTTTTTGGGAAGTGCTCGTCACGCGACTGCTCTCGTCTTCAACAACGGGTCGTCTACCGTCCAAGTCAGGCGGCGCTGTGTCCAGACGTACTCATTGTCAACTGCTCCGAGCTCTTCCTCCAGCGCTCATCGAGGATCGTCCAGCACCGACTCCGCCACCGTCTTCTCCAGCAACAGAAAGGTACACCGCTCGTGATCTAATGCCTTTGCTTATACCAGATCTTATGCCTTTGTTCTTGCTATTTAATCTATCTAGTGTACGAGCTATGTTTACACCGGTTGTCATGTTTGAGATCGTGTTATGCACGTTTTGTTATGCTAGTAAACAATACAATCTGAGATATCTAGATCATCAATTTATCATGATTTATATTCTGGTTTTAATCTGGAAATTGCCTATTCTTTTAACACTAGAGATGTGGATTGTATTTATGATCTTGCACTTATAAAATATGAAAAGAAATTATCCGCAAGCGCATAGATAAAATACATCCGCTGTAGCATTTCTTCTAGGAGAGTCTCCAAGGTATCGTTATTTATATTGTTGCCTACCACTTCTAAGTTAAGAGAGTGACAGGAGATAAATATCTACAACTATAACACACACATGTATGATTATGATAAGAGTTTCACTAGATCTACTCAACACAGGAATCAATGATATATGATAAATAAGATAAATAAGATAGAACAGAGTAAACCATAAAGAGTTCCAACAGAGCATTTTCATCCAAGGTTAGATCATAACTAGAACTAAAAAGAGATAGATTAACTTCCTAATATGGTTCTAACTATAGGTCATAGACTACGTCAATTAGTGCAATTATATATGTTTAGCAATCATGGTTAGAATAACTTATATTTATACGCAGGAGACATCACACATGGAGGATCAGATCCAGAGTCTATCCCCTCCTGGTGACCAGGTCTTATTTGGCCTATTTTCGGGGATTGGGCTACATAGGAATCAGCGAGGCTATAAGAGTCACCCTCGCGAACTACCACTTGCTGGCCCAGAATATAGGGTGCATTCGCAGGTAAACAACGTATAAGCACCACGCTTACACAATGTTGACCACTCACCCTGCGATCGATAGAATGAGCGCTATACGAACAAGAGCATAAATATAGAGATACCCTAGCTATGCTAGACATATAATCAAAGT
This sequence comes from Coix lacryma-jobi var. lacryma-jobi, assembly GCA_009763385.1. Taxonomy (NCBI): domain Eukaryota; kingdom Viridiplantae; phylum Streptophyta; class Magnoliopsida; order Poales; family Poaceae; genus Coix; species Coix lacryma-jobi. The sequence continues at coordinate 49,467,232 of CM019826.1, read as the reverse complement.
GGACGATGATCATTATAATTATGAACATGAAATATTAACAAGTCATGACAAGTATCAACTAGAACAAGAACTAGAAGATGAATAAGAACTAGAAGAACAATTAGAAGTACATTAGAAGCACTAGGATGAACTAGAAAGGTAATTAGAACTAGATTAGAACACAGAGACGAACTAGATGGATTAGAAGATGAACTAGAACACAATTAGAACACAAGATAATGAACTAGAAGACATTTAGACAAATAGAAGAATTACCTAGCCTCCTCTTGACTAGATCCGGAATCCGAGCTTCCCTCGACTCTTCTAATTCTATTGTAGCTACGACCTTGGATGGTGGAGCTCTTAGTTGTCTAAGCTACCTCTAAACTAAATGATTGATCGAGTTATGATCTGAAGATGAATGTTATGCATCCAGGAGGGGGGTCTGGGGTTTCTTATATAGCCCGGTGGGATGAACTGCAACCCTCAGATCAAACCAACCTTGAACAATGGTCGAGATACGTCGAAGAGGTCGATTAGGTCACGTTCCATGAAGACAGGCCGTGGAGGAGGTAGGCCTAGGCCGGCCGGCCTAGGGTGGGGCCAGCCGGCCCCACCTGTCACCCTCCAGGTGCTTGCTTCGCTGAGTTGTCTTCTGGGACCTTTCTTTCTCTCCTGGAGTCCTTGTTTGATTGGTTTGCACAACGAGTCATGGCGTGGTTGGATTCCTTATCGTGTTCTTTCTGTCTGGTCCCTGGATAATTCTGATATTCTGTAGTTGATGGAATCTTGTCTATTACATCCCTGATCTTTGTATGGATAATGCTTCTAGAGGGTTGCAGAGTCCTCCAAGTCGCATTCATCGAGGACTCTCGCTCCGGGGCTCCAAATATGGCAAGTGATATGTCCGTTTCGATAATCTCGACGAGCTCATCACAATGGTGTGCTCTGATTCTTCACTTGAGATACTTTCTTATGATGAAAATTGATTATTCTGCAAAACAAGTGAAAACAACACAACTCGTGGAACTCGTTAGAATCAAACCCTATAGCTACACTCTTTGGATCATTGTGGATCATTTATGGGGTTAGTTGTCGGTTTAAAATAGGAGTTATCTACTGTCAACAAGTTCTCCCAAGCTTAACCTTTGCTAGTCCCTTAGCAAACATTATATGAAATATTATGATGGATCAGGAGTTGCTACTATGCTTTCACACCTCAAAAGTACACCGGTGTTCAAACAAAATTTTTCCTCCAAATTAGAATCAATCATTTCAACTTTCAAACTTTCCTCTTACCTTCAACTATGGTGCTTGTAGCTTTTACTTAGGTCTTGAGCAATTTGAAAAGCAGAACGATCAAGTTAAACACTATGTCTTAAGTTCTTGGATGTACCTTTATTCTGGAGTTTTGTAAGATTTTCAAAATAGAACTCACAGATTCCTTCATATGATCCTTTCAAGTCTCTCATCTATAGTATTTGTGGATTCTCTACAAGGCAGTGAATGTTGTGCCTTCTCTCACCCTATAACTAATAAGCTTTTTATGGAGTTCATAGGTGGGAGATAACCTGTACATACTTACATAGCATATATTGCATAGTCAAAGTATGGATCCAGAGAAACTTGGCATACAATCAAATCAAGATGTGTATGTGTGTGGACCTATATGTGGAATGGATGTGTATGGTGGAAGTGGTGATAAATAATTGTGAGGGTGAAAAACACAGTGATAACGATGTAAATGTAATGATGGAAAATGGGTGTAGACCTTTGCTTACTTTGCTCCTTATAAAGATACTTCTCTCTTTTATGACTCCTGCTAGAGACAACATGGGCTATCATCTTTCTTCTTTTTTCTCTTTTTTAAGGTGGGCATCGTGACACCCCTAATTCTACTGTCGGACACATGTCCATTTTTTTCTCTCTTTTTTTTTATTTTTTTTCTCTCTTATTTTGTAGATAATTCTTGCATAGCCCATGCATCTTTTTGCAGCATAATTTTTAAAGAGATAATAATGATAACTTGGAGCATATGAATGCAATGAAGGCCGTAAAAAGGGTGCGATGAACAGTGATAGAGGCGAGTCCGGTCACAACTAAACACCAGCGTCCCGGTCAGAGCAAAAACCAGAACACGCTCAAACCTTCAACGACCGGACGCGTCCGGTCAAGCCGTGACCAGCGTCCGGTCACCCCAAAACTGCACTGAAACTCCGGCGATTCACACCGATCTCCTCCGAATCAAATGCTCTAGGCTTGGGATTCGATCTGAGGAGTCACAAGGAGGTTAGTGAGCTATCTCTAAGAGATCATGGCTCGAACCTAACTCCAAATCGGTGAATCAAAGAATTTCGGGGGAAGGGAAGAAAAGTGACCCAGAACGAAAAATCGATCGATCTCCTAGACCGTGAGGTTAGAGGATGATTCCTTCGGTGGAAAGAAATGCCTCACGATCTAGAACAACTCAGTTCAAACGGAATCGCAAAAGATGAACCGAGCACAAAGATCAAGCGACGGGAAAACTCAAGGCACAAAGCAATCCGCGAAGAACATGATGAACATGAAATCAAAACGCGAATTGACACCGAGAGATGGGATCCAAGGTGAGGATACGGCCTCACTTCCTCGAATCAACAGTACACAGAGTGGAGTCTCTCTGCGGATCTCAACTAGCTAAAGCAGGGGATGGGAGAGTGGAAACCCTAGCAAATGAAGGCACTAACTGAAATAGCTAAAACTGAGATTGAGATAGCTGAGATTGAGATAGGGAGGAGGGTGTCTCCCCTAGACTACTTATACTAACCTAGCCTACGCCTATTTCCTACTCTACCCCTCACTACTGTATTTACAGAGCGGACCAGTCCTAACCCTAAGGCTATTCTAGTCCGCCCGCTGGTGGTAGGTAGATCCGACGGCCACGCCCACACGGTCTTCCGCGTCGCCTCCACGCAACCTTCAGATCGCCGCCACGTGCCGCCCACCACTCTGCACCCCCGGTTTTGTGGCCCAAACCGGGAAACCAGCCTTTTCCATCAGCCCCCGGTTTTGAGGCCCCAAACCGGGAAACCAGCCTCCAGCCCGAGTTTTGTGGCCCAAACTCGGAAACCCGCAGCGCCCGAGTTTTGAGGCCCAAACTCGGAAACCATCCGCGCCTGAGTTTTGAGGCCCAACTCGGAAACCGGCCCACGCCCAGGTTTGAGGCTCAACCTGGAAACCGTCGCGCCCAGGTTTTGTGGCTCAACCTGGAAACCCAGCACCCAGGTTTTGAGGCCCAAACATGGAAACCGTCCACCGTTGGTTTTTCCCGGGCTCTACCAACAAACCGGCGTCGTAGAGGGGATGCACCGCCTGTGCACCCCTTTCACCGACATGATCGCACTTCTCCGCTTGTCGCTATCGCAGGCTGCCAGCCACCACAGCTGATCCTCCGGCCTCCAGTCCATCAGTCCAAGTCCACGTCCGCCCTTCACCGTCCGATACATCGGCATGGCACGTCCGCCGCCACGGCACGCCCATCCTTCATCGCGCCCGGTCCGTCGGCACGGCACGTCGCAACTTGACCTTCACCCGCCATCGATCACTGTCTCCGTGCTCGACACCTGCACAACACAAGCCAAAGAACATGCGCATCATCTCCGTTGACAATCACTCATCACACAGAGACTCGGCATACACCCATGTATCCGCAATCTCCCCCTTGATGAGTGCATTGTCAACTCCACAACAAATCATAAATAAGAAGAAGGAGGTAGGAAGGAGTGAGAAGAGAAAACCCAACCAAATGACCCAAAAGCCGAACAAAAGCCAAAGAAGGTCAAGTGGATGAAGCGAAAACTTGGTCCCCAAAGACATGGGCAACGGCTCGACGCAACCAAGCAAAACAAAGCTAGCCCTCAAGAAGAGGTAGAACAGGCTCAACACCGCTAGCAGATACCAATTGAAGATCGGAGGACAACAGAAGCAAAATGCTAGTCCCTCAAGATAGAGGCACAGAGGCTCAACACAACTAGCAGGAAAATCACTCCGAATCAATTGGAAATCAACCCAAACCAAGTGGGAAAGCACACCAGACGATACCAATTGAAAGCCAAATGAAAAAAAAACTTATGAAAGCTCATGAAAAGCTAGGAACGTTTGCTAGTCCCTCAAGACAGAGGCAACGGCTCAACACAACTAGCAAACTCCCCCTCGACAAATGCAAGCAACTAGGACAAATGATTCTCCCCTTAGTTGATCAACACAGGAGCATATGATTTGCATAAATTTCTCCCCCTAGTTGAAAATGCACTTATCAAGGCCAAAAGGTATCGGAGAAGCAACTCCCTGCACATAAACTCCCCCTGAACACAAGATCTCCTTCCAAAATGCATATGAAGTCAAAATGCAAGTTAGGAGCTTCAAGTATATAGTCAAAAGAGTGCAAAGATGCTCTAATCAGTATAGCTCCAACATCTCAATTAAGCACTCAAATAGCAAAGGCTCAAACTGATCACTCATACGAAATATGAAGCAAATGAGCATGTGAGCAGTTTTAAGCCAAAAAGGATAGTCACCATCAAAATAGCACTAGACATGTATAGAAGGAATCCAAACAAGTGCTAAGCATATATACAAGGTGAACTACCCCTAGCAAAGTTCAATCATCATGCATAGGAATGAAGCATATACTTGTGATTTCAAATTCATATCGGAGTTGCAGCGGTAAAAGAATTCACAAGTTCATTTTTAGCATGTGATTGCGAGAGGTTGAAAGCTTGTCATCGCCTAACTTTTCAACCGTGCGAAGCCTATGCCGAAGCAATCAGAAGCTTAAAGCAACGGTTTCGGTCATACACTACATGGCTCAAGTTTAACTCAAAGTGCAATGAGAAACAGTCTCAATACCATGAGGTGTTGACAAGCAATCCCATCTCGATCTTTTCAATTCAACAATACTTGGTTCAGATTTTAAGCAAGTTAAGAACAACCAAGCAAGTGAATGACTCAGAACTAGAGACATAGCAACCTAGCATATATGAAAAGCAGGAATGGACTCAACACACCCTACACATGCTAGTTGCATATCTCAATGGTGAACATTTTCAGATTTATGTACATTAGGCATAATTCACCATTCCAAAAATAGCTCGCTCATAACATGTAACAGTGATCAGAAGGAGCATAAGCTACAAGCATCATCATAAGTATCGGAGCAATACTAACAAGAGCATAATTACATTCTAGTGAATATAGACATGAAGCTCAGAATGTAATGCGTATGCCCGACACAAAAGCTGAAAGAAAGAAGAGACCAATTGGAAAGACTCAAGAAACTCAAAAGAAAAGAACCTCAAAATAAAAGAGTCAGTCTGTATATCTCAAAATGCTTCCCCCATCTAAAAGGGGAAACACACACCAAGCTCACCCCTCAACCTATTAAAGGTTGATTCGTCTAAAGGCTTGGTGAAAATATCAGCCAATTGGTGATGAGTATCGACATGGCGAAGGTCGATATCACCCTTCTCCTGGTGGTCTCGCAAGAAATGAAAGCGCACATCAATGTGTTTGGTTTTCGAGTGAAGCACGGGGTTCTTAGCAACGCTAATGGCACTCGTGCTGTCACAAAGCAAAGGAACTCGAGTAAAGCTCAAACCAAAATCACGCAAAGTGGCCATCATCCAGAGTAACTGGGAACAGCAGCTAGCCGCAGCAACATATTCAGCCTCCGTGGTAGACTGAGCGACACTAGACTGCTTGCGAGAAGACCACGACACCAGAGAAGATCCAATAAACTGGCAAGTCCCAGAAGTGGACTTGCGCTCAATGCGACAACCAGCAAAATCGGCATCGGAATAACCGCAAAGCGAGAGAGTGGAGGAAGCAGAATACCAAATCCCGAGTTCGGGCGTGAAACGAAGGTACCTGAAGATGCGCTTCACCGCCTGACGGTGAGAAGTGCGTGGCGAAGCCTGAAAGCGCGCGCACAAGCACACGGCGAACTGAATGTCCGGCCGTGTCGCCGTCAGGTAGAGCAGCGATCCAATCATGCTGCGGTACTCCTTCTGGTCCACTGCTTCTCCGTCCACATCCGCATCCAGGGCAGTCGTCGTCGACATGGGCGTCGGAAGAGGCTTGGCCTCACCCATGTCGAACCGCTTCAGCAAGTCCCTCGTGTACTTGCCCTGGTGCATAAACGTCCCCTCTCGGGATTGCTTAATTTGCAACCCGAGAAAGAAAGTCAGCTCGCCCATCATGCTCATCTCGAACTCCCTGCTCATAGTATCTGCAAACTTGGCAACCAAAGCGTGAGAAGAACCACCGAAAATGATATCATCCACGTAAATTTGGACCAAGAGTGTGTCTTTGCCCTGCCGGAGGAGAAAGAGCGTCTTATCTACACATCCCATTTTAAAACCCTTAGCTAGCAGAAAAGTTTTCAATCTATCATACCAGGCTCTAGGGGCTTGTTTCAAACCATACAAAGCTTTGTGGAGTTTAAAGACATGGTTTGGAAACTTGGGATTTTCAAAACCGGGGGGTTGCTGGACATGGACCTCCTCCTCAATGTAGCCGTTTAAGAAGGCACTCTTGACATCCATTTGAAAAAGTTTGAAACCCATGGATGCAGCATAAGCCAAGAGTATCCTAATAGCCTCCAAACGAGCTACAGGAGCGAAGGTCTCCTCATAATCTATCCCCTCTTTCTGACTATAACCCTTCGCTACAAGCCGGGCCTTGTTTCTCACAATGTGGCCCTCCTCTCCTTGCTTGTTTTTAAATACCCATTTTGTCCCAATAGGTTTACAGTCAGGAGGTGGTGGCACTAGAACCCAAACCCGATTTCGCTCAAAGTTCTCTAGCTCCTTATGCATGGCATTAACCCAATCCGGATCCATCAATGCGTGTCCAACATCTCGGGGCTCAAAAGACGCAACAAAAGCAGAATGAGCAAAGTGCGAGATGTGCTGTGACCTGGAGCGAGTAACTCGCTCGTCGATGTCGCCGATCATCTGCTGAGGAGGGTGCTGGCGCTGGATGTGTCGTGGCGCCTCCCGGGAAGAAGTGACCTCCCCCTCAACAGCAGCTGGTTCCACCCCGGGTACAAAAGGTACCGCGCGAGGTGGAGGATCCCACGGCCCCCAGGAAGAAGAAGTGTCGGGGCCGTGAGTCGTCGTCGAGGCCGCTCTTTGCGGCACGGCAGGTGGAGGGGGTGCTGGATCATCTATACCTTCAGCACCCTCTTCCTCATCATCAAAAAGAGGCTCTCCAACCTCATGATCACCTGCACGCTCAAAACGAGAAGAAGGAGAAACAAGAGTCTCGTCGAAGGTGACATCTGATGTCTCCATGACTCGGTTAGTGTCAAGGTTAAGTACACGATAAGCTCGAGTGTGAGTGCCATAACCCAAAAACACACCGTCAGAAGAACGAGACTCAAACTTGTCCAGGTTGCCTTTTTTCAATATAAAACAATGGCAACCAAAGACTCTAAAATAACTCACCTTGGGCTGGCGACCAAAACGCAACTCATAAGAGGTCTTCTTCAAAAACGCTCTCAGAAAAATGCGATTCGAAATGTAGCATGCAGTGTTCATAGCTTCGGCCCAAAAGCGCCTAGGAGTCCTATGCTCATCGAGCATCGTCCTGGCCATCTCAACAAGGGTCCGATTCTTCCTCTCTACAACACCATTTTGGGGTGGTGTATAGGGGGAAGAAAACTGATGCTCCAAACCAAGGCGGTTACAAAACATCTCAAAATCCGAATTCTTAAACTCGGAACCATTATCACTTCTAATAGCTCGCATCGAGTTCAAAGGGAACTCGTTCTGAAGACGCAAAATCAGATTGCGAGCGAATGAGAAAGTCTCAGTCTTCTCAGTCAAAAAGAAGACCCACGAATACCTCGAAAAATCGTCAACAACAACCAAAACATACCACTTGCCACCAACCGAGCTCACCCGAGCCGGACCAACAAGGTCCATATGTAAAAGCTCTCCGGGGTGCGAGGTCATGACCTTAGTCACTGGATGGTGGGGAGCGGCAACCATCTTCCCATGTCTGCAAGAATGGCAAACTAGATCCTTCTCCATCGAAAGCTTGGGCAATCCTCGGATTAGGCCAAGTGAGCTAAGTCTTGCAAGCAAGTCGAAGCTTAAGTGACCGAGCCTCCTATGCCACTTCCAAAGATCGGAGGAAGAAGGACTAGCCAAAAGACAGCGAGAAGAACCAAACGATTCCGAGAAATTCGCACGAAAGACTTTCCCAAAGGGCGAAATCAGACATACAAGATCGCCCTGAGGATCTAAGATGCGACTAAGGTTCGGTTTGAAACGAATCTCATAGTCATCATCAAAAAGTTGCGAAACAGAAAGCAAGTTAAAATGCAGGTTAGAAACAAGAGCAACATCGCGCAACACAAAGTGCTCATTAACCCGCACCGTCCCACGAGACAATACCTTACCTTTACTATTGTCGCCGAAGGTTATGTACTCCTTTCCGGCGACCGGGCTAAGGCTGGAGAACCAGTTGGCGTTTCCGGTCATGTGCCTCGAGCAACCAGAATCCACCAACCAAATGTCCTCCAACCGTCTCACCTACATCAATAAAAAGACATAGGGTGAGCATACGGTCCAACACTGGGGTTAGTGAAGTAAGGGGAAAACCAGTGTTGGGCCGGCTGCTCAAAAGAACGGTTAGTAGAAAAACCATTCCTAGCACGTCTACGAGGGAAGCGATCACCACGCTGAGGAAAACGTGGTCCGCTAGGGAAGAAGCGCTCACCGCGGTACTCAAAACGCGGTGGGGGAAAGCGCTCAACTAAGCCTCCGCCACGGGGTCCGTTACCTGCAAAAGCAGGACCCCGTCGGGCACGCTCTCTACGAGGTCTACGCCTAGGAGCCTGGGGCTCAACTGCTCTAGCATCTCTCCTCGGAGCTCTCTCCTGCCTAGGCCTAACAAACTGAGGTGCTGGACCTCTAGGCCTAGTCTCCCTCCTAGGGGCTCTCATCTCCTGCCTAGGCCGGGGACCTTGACGTCCGGACCTAGCAGCTCTCCCCTGAGCCTTCGGCACATGTCCACCATGAGCTGGATGGTACATGTCCGGGTTCTCCATCTCCCGAGCACGGCGCGCCTCTCGCTTGCGCCGGAAGCAGAACTCGCTCAAGTGACCATCTCTCCCACAAAAATCACACTGGTACCTCACCGCACGCAAAGGGGGTTGTTGGTGACCAGGGCTGTGGATGTGGCTCACTTTGCCTTTGCCCTTCTGTGGCAACTCCTCACGAATGGGTGGCATAGCATCAAGCTTGTTTCTGAGGTGGTTTGGCTTGGGTGCCCAAACTGGGTTCTTGGGAGGAGCTCTCGGGGGTTCCTCAACCACACCATCTTTGGTGATAGGCTTGGCTGACTCTTTGAGTGGAAGCTTGGCAAGTTTCGGAGTAGTGGTGGAATTGGGCTTCTCACATGGGTTCAGACCACTAGACTCTCCAATCTTCCCAAAAGCTGAGAGATCAACACTCTGAGCAAAACCTACACCAGGGGCACCAACAGCTCGCTTGAATTGGGAGATCATCATCCCGAGCTGCGGCTCACTACTGGAGACCCATGACAAGATGGACCGAAGGTATGTGTTTTCTTCCTCGGTTTGCATCTTGCCATGCTTCACATTGGCAATCTCCATCTCCAGGCCCTCACACAACGCACACCTCGTGACACAAGTGCTATCCGAGCTGGCCTTCTCTAAGGACTCAAGCTTGGCATTCTTCTCTGCCAACTCGGATTTCAAGACAGGACAAGTCTTGCATGCACCCAACAGCTGCGGCCTAGCACGGAGCTCATCCACCTCATCTACCAACGCAGCATACTTACCTCTCAGAGTGAGAAGGTCAGTCATGTGCGCGGTGCACGACTCGCACTCGGCCTCCTCCGACACTACCACGGTGGACCGAGCGAACTCAAGCTCCTTCACCGTGTCCTCCCACTTTTGCCTAAACTCCTTGCGCTCTCTAGCGGCACGCCTAAGCAACTTATCTTGGCTAAGGAGGGCAGCAGTCAACTTCTCAACCTCGGAGGAAAGCTCGTCGTAGGTGAGAGATACCTGGGAGGTGTCGTCGTCGTCGTCGTTCCGAGGGGTACGCTCCGGCTCGCCGTCGACCTCATCTCCGAGCGCCATGGTGCAGAAGCCGTCGTCGTCGGCGAAGAAGCAGAGGCCGTTCAGCTTGTCCTCGATCCTCTTCTTCTTCTCGGACTCGTCATCGCTCGAGCTGGCGGAGTCGTCATCCGAGCCGTCGACGTCGCTGAGCGTGGCGAAGAACGCGCGCTGCTCAGCTTGCTGCTTCTCCAAGTACTTCTTCTTGATGTACTCTTTGTCGAAGCCGCCCCGTTTCTTGTGCCTTGGGGGGACGTGCTTCTCCTTGTACTTGGAGTCGCGCTTGCGCCCATGTTCGCCCTTGCCCGAGTGCTTGTTCTTCTTCTTGGGGCAGTCGGCGATGAAGTGGTCGGGGTCGCCGCACTCGTAGCATCCCGTGCGTCCTCCTCCACGACAGCGGTTCATGCGGTTGTTGTGGAACCGCGAGAACCGGTTGGCAAGCAAGGCCAACTCGTCGTCTCCCAAAGACTCCAGCTGGTCCTCTGTCACAGAAAAGAGAGAAGAAAGCGCAAAGCCAGCTGAGGGGTTAGAGGAAGAGCCGGAAACCAAAGCCATGGACGGGCGGGAAGGATTTTCAAAAGAAGCCCTCGCCATAGCATCGATCTCACTGGACTTGAGCTTACTGAAGAGCTCGTCGCAGGTGAGAGTCTCATAGTTCGGGGATTCGATGATCGCCTGAACTTTGGAGTCCCACACCGAACGATCAAGAGTGTGCAAAAGCTTCAAAGCACGCTCATGATCATCAAAAGGCAACTGCTCTCGGTTAGCTCTCATCCTGTTGACAATCACCTGAAAGCGAGCGAATAAACTTTCTATGCTCTCGCCAGGCTGATGTCGAAAGTTCTCATACTCTCGCTTGAACGACTCGTAGAGTCGGGTTTTGACTTGAGAGGTGCCCTCATGAAAACGCATGAGAGTGTCCCAGATCTCCCGAGCCGTAGCGAGGTGAGAAACACGATCAAACTCACCCATGCTCAAACAAGAGAAAAGAGCATTACGGGCTCGGCTATTGGCATCGTGCTCATTGATCTCCTGTTGAGTCACACGAGCAGCCAAGACCACGTAATCAGGGGAGTTGCAAATATCCCAGATAGAAGCGCCCAAACTCTGCAAATAGGCCGACATACGTATCTTCCAATACGCATAGTTCGTCCCATCGAAAAACGGCGGTTTGCCCACGCCGCGATCCATGTCGCCTTCGGTGGATCTGGAACCGGCTAAGGTGGAAGATCCTTAACCCGCTCCGATACCAATTGAAGGACCGAGAAGCTACCCGAAAGCGACCAGAGGGGGGGTGAATGGGAGCTTCAAAATTTCCTTTCGGAAACTAGATGCCACTGTCCCAAACTCAACCCCAAAAGCGAACCCTAGAGCTTGCTAATGTCCACGACCCTAGATGTAGGGTGGATGCTTCCTAGAAGCACAGCGGGACACTAGACAACCCTAGAAAGCCAACCCAAAAGACGGAACTCGAATCCGATCAAGAACGAACGAACCGCGGACGAAACGGCGCGAAACAGCCACGACCGGACTCTGGCCAGCGTCCGGTCAGCAGGGACCGGACGCGTCCGGTCGTCAGAAAACAGCTCTGGGAGCTCTCTGTGTTCGACCGGACGCACGGTGCTCTAGCGTCCGGTCGTTCACCCAGCGTCCGGTCAGGTCAAAACAACCGCGATGAACAGTGATAGAGGCGAGTCCGGTCACAACTAAACACCAGCGTCCGGTCAGAGCAAAAACCAGAACACGCTCAAACCTTCAACGACCGGACGCGTCCGGTCAAGCCGTGACCAGCGTCCGGTCACCCCAAAACTGCACTGAAACTCCGGCGATTCAACCCGATCTCCTCCGAATCAAATGCTCTAGGCTTGGGATTCGATCTGAGGAGTCACAAGGAGGTTAGTGAGCTATCTCTAAGAGATCATGGCTCGAACCTAACTCCAAATCGGTGAATCAAAGAATTTCGGGGGAAGGGAAGAAAAGTGACCCAGAACGAAAAATCGATCGATCTCCTAGACCGTGAGGTTAGAGGATGATTCCTTCGGTGGAAAGAAATGCCTCACGATCTAGAACAACTCAGTTCAAACGGAATCGCAAAAGATGAACCGAGCACAAAGATCAAGCGACGGGAAAACTCAAGGCACAAAGCAATCCGCGAAGAACATGATGAACATGAAATCAAAACGCGAATTGACACCGAGAGATGGGATCCAAGGTGAGGATACGGCCTCACTTCCTCGAATCAACAGTACACAGAGTGGAGTCTCTCTGCGGATCTCAACTAGCTAAAGCAGGGGATGGGAGAGTGGAAACCCTAGCAAATGAAGGCACTAACTGAAATAGCTAAAACTGAGATTGAGATAGCTGAGATTGAGATAGGGAGGAGGGTGTCTCCCCTAGACTACTTATACTAACCTAGCCTACGCCTATTTCCTACTCTACCCCTCACTACTGTATTTACAGAGCGGACCAGTCCTAACCCTAAGGCTATTCTAGTCCGCCCGCTGGTGGTAGGTAGATCCGACGGCCACGCCCACACGGTCTTCCGCGTCGCCTCCACGCAACCTTCAGATCGCCGCCACGTGCCGCCACCACTCTGCACCCCCGGTTTTGTGGCCCAAACCGGGAAACCAGCCTTTTCCATCAGCCCCCGGTTTTGAGGCCCAAACCGGGAAACCAGCCTCCAGCCCGAGTTTTGTGGCCCAAACTCGGAAACCCGCAGCGCCCGAGTTTTGAGGCCCAAACTCGGAAACCATCCGCGCCCGAGTTTTGAGGCCCAAACTCGGAAACCGGCCCACGCCCAGGTTTTGAGGCTCAACCTGGAAACCGTCGCGCCCAGGTTTTGTGGCTCAACCTGGAAACCCAGCACCCAGGTTTTGAGGCCCAAACCTGGAAACCGTCCACCGTTGGTTTTTCCCGGGCTCTACCAACAAACCGGCGTCGTAGAGGGGATGCACCGCCTGTGCACCCCTTTCACCGACATGATCGCACTTCTCCGCTTGTCGCTATCGCAGGCTGCCAGCCACCACAGCTGATCCTCCGGCCTCCAGTCCATCAGTCCAAGTCCACGTCCGCCCTTCACCGTCCGATACATCGGCATGGCACGTCCGCCGCACGGCACGCCCATCCTTCATCGCGCCCAGTCCGTCGGCACGGCACGTCGCAACTTGACCTTCACCCGCCATCGATCACTGTCTCCGTGCTCGACACCTGCACAACACAAGCCAAAGAACATGCGCATCATCTCCGTTGACAATCACTCATCACACAGAGACTCGGCATACACCCATGTATCCGCAGAGTGTCCATCTTTCTTGCAAAAGGTGCAATGGAAAATCGGATTGCGAACATGAGTCCCAAAAATGTGAGAAGCACCCTTGTCAAGAGAAGTCCCTTGGACATCACTCGAAGAAACAGCAAGGTTGGGAGTAGCTATGAAAGAGGTATCCGAAACCTTGACACTAATGCTACAATCAAAAGATTCACACGCAACACAAGAACTCAACTCCGGTTGCAAAGATGCAAACTTTGAATCACCAACATCGGAGTTGCAAGAAATGCGTGAATCAAACGACTTAGCACAAAGACTCTTGCATCTTTTGGCTAAAACCTCATTTTCAAACATGAGGCGATCACAAGTACCACAAGGAGTGTTTCTCAAATTTTCCATCTCCTCTTTAATGCACTTGGCATATGTGGTACGCAAGAGTTCAACTTCCTTTTCAAGGTTGGCACTCATATCATTGTGCTCAACCAACTTAGCGCTCATTTCATCGTGCATTTGCTTAAAAACCAAAACTTCTTTTTCTAAATCAATGCATGATGTGCAAATGAAATCGGTGGAAGAAACATCACCATTCACATCAAGCAAAGAATCATGAATAGCACAAGAAGTAGGGCAAGCATTTTTATTCAAAGAGCATGAGCTACAAGGCCTAGAATTTAATTCAATAATTTTAGCCCTAGCATTTTTAAGTTCATCTACGCATGTCCTGTGAATCAAACTGAATTCTCTAAGTCTAGCAATAAAAGATTCACAGTTATCACATGGTGACAAAGCATTTGACTTTAGCAAGGCTATTTCAGTTTTAGCATAATCAAGGTCCTTGCGCAAATCAATGCAAACTAGACATGGTTTGGAAGCATTGGATTTCAACATTTCATTTTCAGATTTTAAGCTAGCAAGAGAAAAGCATAGCTCATCAACCTTCCTAACCATGTCACTACTAGAGGTGCAAGGTAAAGACGCACTAGACTTCCAATGAGAAAGACCACATCTCAACCTAGCAACAGAGCATTTCAACTTCTTGATCTTTCTATGCAAGGTATCACAAAGCTCATCATATCTACTATTGTCATCACGACAAGCATTAAATTGTAGAGACATAATCCCAAGACAAGCATAAAGTGTACCTTTCTTGGCCTTGCCAAGTTCACATATATGATCCTCCGTCGAATGCTCATCATCTCCTAGAAAGTTCAGCAAAGCGTCCACCTCACGTTCTGCCTCCAGAGCCGCACTCCCCCTTCTTCTCGCAATGTCATCCTCGATCACATGTCCAAGATTAGAACCTGAGGACAAAGACATGCAAGAAGAAGAACTTGGTGCCATTTCAAAAAGCATCGTTAGTGTTAGCAAGACAAAAGCTCAACACCTCGGCAAACCACGTCGGAAGAAAAACCACTCTAAAAGGTCGCCTTCGCAGATCCAGAACCGGTTAAGGTAGAGAGATCCTTAACTGGCTCCGATACCAATTGAAGGACCGAATTGGCAACCAGAGGGGGTGAATGGGAGCCTCAAATTTTTTTCTCGAGAAACGATGGCCCTTGTCCTAGAAAATCACCCCAAAAGCAAAGACTCAAACAACCGGTGAGTTCACGACCTACGAATAGGTGGATACCCTAGGAGATGTCCAAGAGGTACCGCGGAACTACCGAAGAACCCCCAAAACCAAGCGCCAAAGCAACGGGCAAAACTGCACAAGCAAGCTCCTAGAACAATCGAACCTCCGATAACGGAACACCCCACTCCTATGGAGAAGAGGAAAGTGTTCGACCAAAACTACTTATGCCAACTAGTGGCAAAATCACCTTGGAAAGATCCTTATGAAGTTAGGAAACTAACGCAACAGACGGATCTCAAATCGGAGTTCGAACACAAAAGATACGGACGCTAGAACCAACGAAACTCCAAAAGCGGAACACTTAACTCCTATGGAGAAGAAGGAAGTGTCCAACCAAAAATACATTGAACAATGGTGGCAAAGTACGTTGGAATGATCCTTACGAATTTACAAAACCAACGCAACAAACGGATCTCAAATCGGAGCTCGTACACAAAAGATACGGACGAAAACAGCAAAACTCTGCAGTGGCGGACTGTCCGCTAGTGAACCGCGGACTGTCCGCTATTCAACCTCGGACAGTCCGGGAATGAGTCCCGGACAGTCCGCCGTTCATAAATGAAAACAGCAACCTTGCTGCCCGTGAACAGCCCCGACCCCCGGACAGTCCAGGGATGAGTCCCGAACAGTCCGCCACTGTCCAGAAAGCCCAAAAACAGCTCGGGACAAAACCAAAATCGATTGGATCTTAACCAAATCGAACGGGGCTGCAACCAAACTTCTCCCAAGTGTTCTTCTACATGTTGGGAAGCTAATCCTAGGATATCATCGCTCCAAACCAAATAATCCATGAGAAATCGGAAGAACACTAGAAAAGGGGGAAGAACGAAGAACGAACGCGATTTCGACCCGATCAATGTGCTCGTGAGGTTAGAGAAGAAATCCTTCAGTGGAAAGAAGGAGCTCATGACATAGAACAATTTGATTCAAACGAATCGCAAATCGTCGCTCGGAGATGGAGAACGAGGCAAATCTCCAGAAGGGGAAAAACCAAAACGCGAAGAACAAAAACGCGAATCGATCCAAATTTCAGCCAACAAAGAGGAGGGGCGAAATTGATCCTTGGATTGCTATGAGATGATGAATTGTGTAGCACTCTGTGTCGAGTTACAAGCCACTCCTCGCAATACAAAATGCGGATGGCGAAAAGCTGAAGAACAAGAGCAGGTCTCTCCTCTAGCCCTAGCCTCCTCTCACCTAAACAAAATCAGAGTGACACTTCCCCGAAGGATGGGCTGCCCAAACCAGCCCCCTCACATATATATAGGCGCACGTCCGAAGACCAAAACGCCCTCACATGAAGCACTGACCCAAATACCCCCTTGGGGTAAAACCGTCCAACTCGGTCATTCTTCATCCGACGGCCACACGCCTTCTCATCCTTCGCTTCGCCTCGACGCAAGCTCCAGGATGCTGCCACGTGCCGTCACCGTCGACCATCGCGCCTTCCTCACCGATAGCTTCGCCGCAACGCAAGCTTCTCGGAGCCACCACGCGTCGACCGTTCCGCATAGGAACCTCCGCCCGGTTTTGAGGCCCAAACCGGTAAACCCGCCAGCCCAGGTTTTGAGGCTCAAACCTGGAAACCGTCCACACCGAGTTTTGAGGCCCAAACTCGGAAACCTGTTGACGCTCACTAATGCTCATAATTAACCATCAATTATTACATGAAATGACAATAAATGAATTACAAAGCATAGTTGTAGGGTTTGAAACTAATAAGTTCCACGAGTTTTGGTGCTCTCACTTGTTTTGTAGGACATCAATATTTCACCATATAAAAGTACCTCAAGTGATGAATTGGAGTGCACCATTGCGAAGGGCTCGTCGAGACGATCGAAACGGACATATCATTTGTTATATTCGGAGTCCCGGATGAAAAGATATTAATTTCGCGACGAAATCTGCAAAAGAAGGATCTCGAAGACACCAGAAGACACCACGAGGTGGCCCGCCACGTGGGCTCACGGGGCCAGACCGACCGGTCTATGGGCAAGACCGACCGGTCGGCCATAGAGGCCGTTTCGCCTCCGCCTTCTGGAACCTTCTTCCACCGCCTCCTAGGATGCATCTCCACCGTCCCTGAAGTCGGTTTGATCTAACGGTGGGCGATAAATGTGACGCGGATCGATGACGAGGCACTTCCTTGCCCCCTACTCCATCCAAGACTATATAAGAGACCCCAGGGGTGCCCCCAAGAGCCATCTCCCTCTTCGTTATTCATCTCCACATCAGAAACTAGGGTTTCAATATAGAAGTAGAGGTCCCTCTAGATGAATCTCTTCTAGTTCATCTAGATTTAGATCTAGTTTGTCTAGTTCTAGTTCTAGTTGTCTAGTTCATCTAGATGTAATTAGAGATCCAATTAGAAAGTGGAGAAGGAGAGATTAGAGAGGAGCTACGCTCTAATTCCAGAGGAGTCTTCAGAGATTTGGTATGCTTTTGTATCTTTTCTTATAAGACTTGTGCTTTAATATATTTATCTTCTCTAATTACTTTATGCTTTATTATATGATTAGTATAGTTGTTATATCTTGTCATGGGATCTTTTTTTGTATTGGGTGATCTAGTTAATCTAGGTAATTAGAGTAGTAATCGATAGATTAGACATGGTGTTTAGTCTATAGGTTACCTGAGGTTGCGCTCAATCCCACGGAATAGTTGTGGTAGCCCCAGGGGTGACAGCTCTGTTAGGCCTTTGTAGTCCACCACATTCGGATTGATGTTTTCGTAGAGCTTTTGGCAGCCTTCTCCCAACTACCTTCCTCCCAGTCTTCTTCGAGAGTTGGAAAGGACCTGCTGCTCCAAAGTGACAATGTTTATGACTGCTATATCTTTTCATATTTGTTGCCTTAGAACCCAAGTAATAGAGAAGTATATAGGAACCTTGATCTCTCCCGTTGTCCTCCGACTATAGTTATCTTTTATGTTCTTTCATTCATTATCATATCATATATCATTCACTCCTGTTTTAATGTATTTAGTACTCTGAGTTAGTAGATGCATGATAGTGAATTATTAGATTCTTGACCCTTGCTTCCCTATGGTAAAATATAAATAACGATCCTGGAATACTCCCGGTAAAATGCTACAATGGCGTTCTGTGCGCTTGCGGAATCTTTCATATTCTATTTGCACTAACAAATGTCAACAAGCATTTTTGGCGCCGTTACCGGGGAAGCAATTGGTGTAAAGATTTGGATAATGATCTTGATGTCTGCTAATTTAGTGTACCACTAGCTTTAGTAGGATTACCCCTTGTTCTGTTGAGTGTGGAATAGACAGGACATCAGACGTCGTTTCGACCTTATGGTGAGCTTCCACAAGAATGAAGAACCTAGGGTGCCTGGACATTCAAGATCCATCATTAATTCTGGAACCCAGCTGTAACACCCCTGGTGTTAAGCACTAATTAAAATTCTAATTAAGTTGTTTAGTATGCATAATCATCTGGCATCATGGCATAAAAGCATTTCATGTTTTCATGTTTAAGGCATAAATATGATGCTTTGTATGTTTGACAAGAGTGTTGTATGTTTTTGAGTGTTGATTTCCATGTTTGAATTGGTTTCAATTTGAAAGTCAATTTCCAAAACCCAATTTTATCCCCTTTTGTGTAGTTTCAAAATTAAGCACATTTTGGCTATGTTTCAAAAAGCAAAGTTGTTCTATTTTTGATAAGGAACAACTTTGATGTATAAAGATTTCCAAGTTTTCATATGAAATCAAAAGTAATTTGGAAAATACTTTTCTGCCCTTTTTCTCCTCTTTTGTTTTTCAAACTCTTATTCAAATTCTGAGCATATTTTGCATGTGTTGCAAAAATAAAAGATGTTCAGAATTAAATTCTGAACATTTGATATTTTAGCATATTTTCAACGTATTTTCAAAATTCAAAAGTAATTTTAGATTTTCAGAAAGGGTAGAAAGTGAAGTGGGAAAAAGGGGGGATAAGCTTTCTTCCCTGTTCATGGCGGTGACCGACCGAGCTAGGGTCGGCAACGCCTGCCCGATGGGCGTCGTCCTCTCTCGAACGCGCTCGTGCACGTCTCCGTGGCAAGGTGAAGCAGCTGCTGGCGCTCTCTTTTGCACCGTGGCGTCTTCTCCCGTGCTTGCCGTTGTCGTTGCGCCACCACAGCACCGACGTGCTCCCCTCTGTCCCAATCTCGAATTCACGGTGAACCAAGCATCCTTATCCAAGTTTGATCGCGAGTATAAATACCCTACGTTCTTGCGCATCTCTAGAACCCCTTCGCGCAACCTCTAACCATTCAGAGAGCAAGCAATCGCCGTTCTTCTTCCGCCGGGCAAAAGCGCCGCCGAGCTCGACCTCACCGTGGCCAGCTCCACCGGGCACTCCTCTACTCTCCCTGTCTTTTGTTTCCGTTTCACCTTGACCCCAGGGTGCTCATCGGCTCGGTGGTTTTCCTTTTTTGTGCTAAGGTCTCGACGGAACACCGCTTGTCTTGCCGGAGTTCACCGCCGGAGGCCACTGCTCCGTGGACACCTTCCCTCCGTTCATCCTCCGCTCGAACCAGCTACACATGCAGCACCAGGGTGAGCTACTGAAGCTTCCTAGCCTTTCCGTTCTTCTGCTACCGACCTAGGTTCGCCGGAACAGCTCCGCCGTGGCTCAGTCCGCCGCCGTGCGTGACCAGGCCTCACCGGAGCGGTAGCGTTTAGGGTTAGAGGCTCTATCGGCCGTGGGTGACACGCTGGTGTTGATGCTCGCGTCAGCCGAGTCTCTAATGGCCGGAGTTGGCCGGCGTAAGGCCCGCCGCCGCTCGGTTCGTCGCCGTGCGTGCAGGCCATGGTCAGGGACCTCGCGTTTGTGAAGACAGGGTCTTCCAGGGTGTTGGTTGAAAAGCCAAACACTCCTGTGAATAGTATCTTGGACTGCGGGTTAGTTTCGTTTAAGCCGGAGGGCTTTTCTGCAAAGCTGTCAAGACGCACCGCTTCGCTCGAGCCGAGCCTCGGGCGAACGCGTTCACTGTCTCGCCCGAGCTAGGCCTCGGACGGACGAGCGTTCCGTCTCGCCCGAGCCTCAAGCTGAGCCTCGAGCTAGGCCTCGAGCAGACACGCACCCTCGTCTCCTCACCGAGCCGAGCCTCAGGCCTCAGACGAGCGATTGGTTTCCGTCTCGCCCGAGTCTCAAGCTAGGTCTCGGACGGACGACTGTTTTCCCGTCTCGAGCCAGGCCTCGAACGGACGAGCGTTTTCCGTCTCGCCCGAGCCTAGAGCCAGGCCTCGGACAGACGCTTGTTTTTATCGTCTCGGTCAAGCTAGGCCTCAGCGGACCCTTGGGCGCTGTCTCGCTCGCGCCGAGCCTCGAGCGAACGCACGCACCCGCACACACCGCCGTGCGCTCGCGCCACGCTGGGCCGAGTTGGCTTAGGCCGAAAGCCCAGTTTGGGCTCGTTTCAAGTTTTTCTTTTTCTGGCTTTATGCACAGTAATCAGTTTTGTTGTTTTTGCTATAATTAATCTATAACTCTGTTATTTATGAAATTTGACATAATAGAGGATAGCATATCTGTGCTAATAGAAAAATTATAAAATTTGTGTTTTGAATACTTTTGATATGTCAATTAAATCTGTGCTTTAATTAATAAATGCAACTTTGGTGATTTATGTAATTTTCTGAGTTTCTCCTAAAATCATGAAATTTGACATGGGAGTTTATATCACTGATATACACCTTCATGTTTAATTTCATCTCTGTTTGACAAAGTATGCTTGGTGTATAAATAAAAGGCTAATTAACATGATTAATAAAATAAATAGAAATAGTTGATCCCTGTAGATTTGTGTGACTTTTGGATTTGTTTGACAACCAATGGGAAACTAGCAAGATTTGCTCCCTGGTTATGGATTCTTTTATGTTAATGATCTTTTGTTACTTGTTAGATACATCACCATGTTTACGGAAAATAATAAAACTTGTTTAGTAATAATATCTATAATAGCTAAAGTTGGTTTTGTTGGTCTGCAACTTTACCGCGAAGGAAAGTTGTACTCGACTTTCCTTAAGTTTGTTTAATCTTTTGTATTGTCCTGCACCTTAGCATACATCACATGGCATCATGCTAAAGCATACATCATTTCTCTACGTGTAGTATCCGAGAGTGTTTGAGTCGTGTTGATCAAGCTTTGATGATTACCCTTGTCGAACAAGCCTCGGAAGGTGACCCTTGTTGGACAAGCTTCTTCGAGAAGATTTGACTTCAAGTCAGCAAAGGAACTAACCTCTGTGGATTCTTCTTAGATCTTATCTTCCCTGCAACAAAGGCAAGCCCCGGTGCATTTAACCTTTCTGTTTCTATTGCAAAAGTTTATACAATGATTTATCAACTGCATTTAAGTAATAGGAGTTGGATGACACCAGTAGTTGCATTACCAGTTGGTTACCTTTACCCTATCCTTGTTACCTATTTGTTTATAAATGCTTAGCCAAGATGCACGGTGATGAGATTATCCTCCGCTTAGGCCTTGAGCAAACTAAGGGATGATGAGTCATCATTGTTAGGATACCTCTCTCAGGTACAAACTGATAAATGGATGAAAAATGAATTTCAGACCAGACGGGAAACCGTTCATGGAAAGATGGCAGGCAGGGTCACCCTAGTCATGCTAATCCCGTCTGTGTCGATTAGGAACCGTCCGTTGTTGGCCCTTGATCGAGTGCATGATAGTACCAATCACGGGATACGGGTTAGTATGTTGCAGGTTAGAGTCCTGCCATACAACGCCGTGGTGCTTTGATATGTTGCAGGTTAGAGTCCTGCCATACAAATCACTTGTGGTTGTGCAATATGTTGCAGGTTAGAGTCCTGCCATATTGTGTGATTGGGAGCCCCCAGCTGGGTAGATAAAGCGATTCGAATCGTCGTTGCTCTACGATAAAAAGAGACTCGATCTCCGACCCTCAACGTAGAGTTTTCAAAACCAAAGCATTTGAGCAATGATGTTTCTTTCTAAAAGTGTTTTGATGATATATCTGGAATTACTAAGGAAAAGAGGAAGGTTTTGTTAAAAAGCTTTTTCTGGAAATCTCTCCTCTATTGCTAGTCTCACTACATTCCCTTAAAGCTAGCATGACCCTGAAGTCCTTTCTGTTGACGGATAAGTCTTGCTGAGTACCGACAGTACTCAGGGTTTGTTAATTCCCTGTTGCAGGTTTCTAATAGGTGGTGTTGATCATGATCATGTCAGTGGGCTTGACGTGATCTGGTTGTTCTTCTTCTCCAACTTAGGTGCTCCACCTAAGTATGGCTCCATAATACTTCTCTACTTCCGCAATAAAAGTTATGTTTATGTAAAAAGTAACTTATTCATGTTTTGTATAGTTTATTTATCTTGCTTCCGCACTCCGATGGTATTTTGTATCAACTGTTGTAATGTTGTAATTATTCCAACCTTCATGATGATGATCCTGTGGTTCGTGGATAATTCGGGGTTCTCTCGGGGACACCCGACAGATCTTTCCAGTGATGTGGTACATGTGCACAGTCATTAGGGCTCGGGGAGACGGTGACGTGTGCAGGTGGGCCACATTAATGGGAGGTTCTGCCACACCTGCCATCTCATAGGTTTGTGTATACATATATATTATTCTAACCATGTGTAGATTGGAGAAAAGGTCGTTGTCACAACAATTCAACTCTCATCTCATGTGACGGATAGTTACGCTGTGCCACTCACACGTCCCAGTTGTGAGTCATGGTAAGTATGATCAAGGTGAGACAGTCTTGCTCATAGACTTTAAACTTTATGAGTAGTTATCTTTTTTAAAAAAATCATACCACTGCATGTTTACTTTGAATCATCCTTGCATCCATTCCATTTAGTTAGGTTTTCTTTTATCAAATCCACATCATGTTTAGTTCCTTATTTGCATTCATGTCATCCACATCTAAAAAAGAAAGAAAAAAATATTCCTCACTGTGATCATACTTTGTCATCTCTTTTTGAATAAATCTTTGTTATGCTTTCATGCTACCTTTGTTTACCATAGTATGTTTTGGTTTGGAAGTACTAGCTATGCTTCTAAAGGTTTTTAAATTAAGCGTGGTGCTTAGGTTAAAATACCTTCCTTAATCCAATTAGACATGGAGTCTAGTTTGATTATTGATCTAAAATTAGCTTGTGTACACATTGGATATTTTGTTGGACTAACCCCTACAGAAAACTCTCAAATACAATTTGGGAAAGTCCTGAGATGAATTCACATCAGAGATGAAGCAAGGCATATGATGAACTGCACAAAGAAGACTTAGCTCATTCATCATGGATGAAAGAACTGTGAGTATTAAAGTTTATTTAAGTCTATCTTCTACTGTAAGTTATATTTTGCCTTGAACCATGTTAAAATGCAGCCAACACATAAAATACTAGTCTATGCTAAAGTAATCCTAAAATCATCTTTTCATTAGCATGGATGAATAACACATAAGTTGTGGATAACAACTCATGTTTCAAATTCAGTGCAATCCTTCGGGTATATGTCCACTAACATTTTGTAGGAGATGAGATTTGCTTGTTCATGGTGTGAACTTAAAAGATCCAAAACTCAACCCGTGGATAGACAAAACTCATCATCAGACAAGTCACTAGTGATGTCGAAGGCAGCCAAGCTTTGAGCCATCCCAAGGCCTAAGCCAGGACAGTGATGACGAGCAGGATGCAACTCACCCCGTATGGGTTAATCTATGCCTACGCTCATCATTGTCGAAGACATCAACACCGACAGCAACAACAAATATCAAGGAGACGACATGCCACTACATTATAACATGCATATGTGTGTCATCCAAAGGAAGTCTGTTGGTGGTTCACTATGAAGACAAGCAGTGGAAGTTCTCCTCACTACTAATCATTGCAACACAAGAGCTAGTTTGGGGGACAAGGTGGTACGAATTCAACAACAACAAGGTCTACAAATTCAACACATGAGCATGTTGTTGAAGAAAATTGATCATCCACCTACCTCACAAGCCAGCTTGGGGGAGACACAATTTCGTTATCTAGATTTGTTTCATGATCAAGGGTAGGAAGGAGAAATCCAGCTTCAAGACACTTTGACCTCCTTCTCATCACTTTGATTAGTACAAGTCACTAGACGCTGCCCCAGCCAAGAAGAAGAATATGATCCATCACTCATTCTTGAAAGATCGTTCTTGAACACCACCAATGTTGTCATCTATGTCGGACCTGGAGACGTCAACTTTTGGATCTTCTATCAAAAGGTCGCTGCTTCTTTAACAACTACACCACTTATGAGCAGCCGAAGAAAACCAAGAGAAGACGTTGACTCAACCGATAAAGGAAGAACCAACTGCCAGGAATTGAGAGTTACATCATGAAGGATGAAGCCACTGCACTACAAGAATTAGAAGATGGAGAGATAGTACCCGAGCCTACAAATCAAGAGAATAGCTGATAAAGTCTCCATCATCTGAACCTGTTGAGAGCAAGAATCATCTGGCCCACTGTGAGATAAGCAAGAGAAGACAAGCCATTCATGAACAACAACCAGCTAGACAAGAGAAGCTTTCACAAGGTGGTTCGACGCAATCACTCTTCAATGATAAATATCATTTCAAGGTCAGTGACCATCACTTTAAAAGCTTCTCCTTGTTTCTGGTATGTGCATAAGAACCAAACATGTTTAATTTGCACCTCAATATGTTGTTGGTAGTTCTTAACTTCACTAAAGATAGAGCTACGCAACTATCCCCGGTAACGGCCCAGAAATGCTTGTTGACACTTGCTAACGTCGTTACTAGGAGTAGACTATGGAATCTATCCCTGGCAACGGCGCCAGAAATGCTTGTAGCAAGTCCAGTCACTATACCTAAACGAGTGAAGCTAAAGCAGCTATCTACTAATGTCAAATGGGGTTGTCAATCCCGACACTAGTAGGAGCTAGCTAGAGAGATTGCAATCTACCTAGAGGAGATTCTGCAAGCGCACAGAACTATCGTAGTAGCACTTCGTCTGGGAGTACCAGGTGTCGATTTATTTGATCCCAAAGGAAGGCTAGGGTGGTGTATGAGTCGAGTCAAGGAGGGGATGAGAGTCGAAGAATAAGAAAGGGAAAAGGAGAGGAGAGAAGAGATGAAAGGCTAGAAAGAATTTATGAGTGGATAGTTAAGGATGAAATGAATGGCTAAGGTAAGGTGGATAGACTGGTAGATAGGGGGGATAAGATAACTAAGGATAACTAATATAACTAACTAATAACTAATAACTACTCCTAGATAACTACGAAGCAGGATAGGCAAATGCCAAATAAGCAACCAAGTTAAGTATAGTTTTATTCCTATCTTGTCAAGTACCGAGGCGTACTAGCCTTTACCACTGACTTAGGTTGAACGCTAGCACAACGAGCCTTACTGTTAAACTAGACCAACTACGTGGTGGAATTCAAGGCGCACAGGGCTGTCACCACCTGCTTGCTACCACAGCTATCCGGGGGTCTAGCCGTATCTGAAGGTAAGTCTATAACTAAGCACCATGTCTAATTATATTCTAACTATATCTACCCTGGCCTAGAATAGAGACACCCTTGCGGACGTCAGAGCAAATACTTGACTTAATAAGATAAACACTAAACTAACTAAGCAACCTATTGGCAAAGATCAAACACTAAGCACACTAGAGATTAACTACTATGGCTAAGTGAATTGAAATGTAGGATAGCTAGGTACTCAAGCAATCAATCAAGTATACTACTCAATACTGGTAAGTAGAATAAAGTAATACTTGAAATGATGAACTAGAATACAGTAAAGTGCTTGAGTTACAAGAGCAAAACCTGAACCGGAGATGAAGGAAAACTCTTCCCAACTCCAGGACCGATTACTCGCACGCCTCTACTCTTGAGCTAAGCCTGGAGCAGCGCTTTCGCGAGGGCAATGAGGCAAGGATACCTTGCTCTACTAGCTACCTACTTGCCTAAGCTTGGCTAAATCCTAAGCTATTAGCCTTGCTTTCTTTGCTTTTCTTGCTTCTTCCTTGCTTGAAATGAAGTGATGCCTCCAGGGGGTATTTATAGCCCAAGTGAGTGAGGGGGGTACTTATAGGGGGCAGCCAACCGACCTAGGGCAAACCCTAGTGGCGGGTGCTAGCCCTAGGTGGCGGCCGCCACCCCCCTGGCCCTTGGATGCACCGTCATTGATCCTACGGTCTCCAGGGACTCCTCCAAGGCGGTTTCAAGGTCGGTTGCATGTCCAGATAACCTTCATTGGGTCATGATCCATGCCACTCCCCTCCTGAGCCCTCCGATGCCACTGACCTAGTGACCAAGGGCTAAGATTTGGCGCTGGGATGGTCACACGGATTAGTGACGTAGCAGGGGGGAAGTTTGGGCCTCTCCCTGGTGGCGGGCGCCACCCCACTAGGGCCCAAATGGGCCCTGGTGATTGGGCTCGGCCCCTGGTGGGTCCATTCTCCAAATTTGGTCCAAATCCTGCATTCAAATAAAAATCTATGAACATGTGGAATTTGGTTAGATTGAAACCTATTTGACTACTTTTCATGCCTTTTTGGTGAATTTTTGGCTAAAATGTTGATGGTAAAATAAGTGTTTAAGGACCATCAACAAGCTCCCCCAAGCTAACCTGTTGCTCGTCCTCGAGCAACAATGCGGTTTAAGCATAGAGCATGAAATAGATAGAAAATTAAGATGTATACAAGTGCATATTGTATAGTGAGAAATAACTTAGTATATATCATTAATCATAGCAATGTGGGGCTTATAGCTTTTCACTTCAAACATGCAAGAGTGAAATAAAGCAGTAGATAGGAAACTTTTATCTTGCTTAGGTTTGACTAGGATTCTGTCTGGAGGTTTTTTAAGGTTTTCAAAAGATAAAAACTTGCTTAAGTCCTCCAAGATTCACTCAATCACTCAATGGTGTTTAAATCCTCACTTAGGCCAAAATGTAGCCTCTCCTATTTCTAAAGAATGATATGTGGAGTTATAGGTAGGCTAAGAATCATGAGCAAATTGCATAATGTTTATTGCTAAGCTAGACACTCAGATCATAAGGAGCAGCAAATCATAAATATTGATCAAGATGTGTATGTGTGGTTATGTGGAAGTGTATAGAGAGATATTTCATAATCCTTCCTAGTTAATTTCTGGGGTCTAGAGCTAATGATAACTCTCTCTTTTTTTTTACTTGATACATAGTGAGTAGACAAAAATGTGTCCTCATATTTTCTTAGGACATAGTCCTCTCTTGAGCTACTTTGCTCATTTTTTTTCATATCTCTCTTTTTTAGCTCTAGATTTCCCCAGATTGTCTATAGGAAAGGATTTTAGAAATGAAAAGGGGGAAGAGAGAGAAATGCTTATTCCCAGTGTAGGAATAGCATAAGGCTAGCAATGGAACGTTTGGCAAGGTATTGCATATCTCCAATGTAGAGAATGAGCATTTTATTTGGTGGTTGCAAACTTCCAAAGTGGAGAGTAAGCAATTTATGGTGGGTGTGTGTATCTTGATCAAAAAATATGATAGGCTTCTCTACTAAGATCTATGAGGTCTAACAAAGCTCAACACAAACAAAGCTCTTTGTGGTTTTGACTAACAAATATTTGGCTAGTGGTGGGATAAGATAAAATCCAGGAGGAACTTTTAGCAAGGTTTTCATGATTTTTAAAAGAAATCCTCCAGATTAGGTCCTAATTTCACCTTAGCAAGTTTAAAGAATTACTCCATTTCTAACTAACTTTATTCACTAAGCATGATTTTAGTTTAAACATGTGCAACCCACAAAAGCTACAACTCAGATAAAACTAGTTATTCTGACTATAACAATAGCATTTGCATGGCATATTTTATTTCTTATTCAGGTTCCAACATTTTTAAGCAGATTTTATCATTTTTACTCATGGGATAATTACTTAGGCAAGTATATAACATTCAAAAATTTTCAAAAGATATAGAATTTAAGAATCAAACATAAAGAGTAAGGTTGAAACATACCTTATTGGCGCGAGGATCTCCCCCAAGCTGGCTTCTTGCTTGGTGAAGGGTCTTCATCTTTCTCGGTCGGAGCTCTTGTTCTTATTTTATTAAAAAGGAAACTATCTAATGTTGTGAAAAAGGGAATCTATCCTATGATGATATTTTATTATTCTAGCTAAGTTAACATATACTTATGCATATAACTAATGATAACTGATTTTTTTTAGTTACATGCATGACATATGTTATTTATTTAAAAAAGGGAAATTTGAAGGGAAATTTAAAAAGTAAATCCATACCTTAGATCCATGGAATTTCATCCTTATTGGGTGGATCTTCTTCCTTGGGTGCTTCCTCTTTAAGTATTTCATCGGGTTCTTCTTCTTTTGGCACCTCTCCTTTGTTATGTGAATTACACAACTCAGGAGAAGGTGGTTCTTTCTTTCTGTTCCACCTTGTCCTTAGGCGCCTCTTCTTGGTACGAACAGGTTTTGCTTCCTACATGTTAGCGGCATATGCGGGACCATAGGAAAAGGAGAATATTTCCTTCCTCCCTCCTAATGTCATTTGCATTTTACCACTCCCCACATATATGCAAGCATCAAAAGTGTTCAAGAAAGGTCTACCTAAGATTAGAGGCACATCTTTCCTATTTCCCATATCTAGTATTATAAAATCAGTAAGATCATATGAACCTCTAATATGAACAGGTAAATCAGTGACTATTCCTTCTACATAGCATGTTGATTGATCAGCTAGCACGACATAGTCAGTTGTGGATGACATGGGTGGAAAGAACGAGTTTTCATAGAAATCCTTAGATAAAATGTTCACACTCGATCCTAAATCACACATGGCATTTTTAAAGACTTCACCAAAGATTGAGCATCTAATTATGGGACTACTAGGATCACCCTTTTTAACAATCATGGTTTGATCTTCATAATAGTTAAAATATTTTATTTCAACCATATTTGCAGTTTTCATATTAGGTTTAGCCGGAATTTTGCCAGTTTCAAAAGATGGTATGATCTCAGCAAGTTGAGCTAATTGGGTTTCTAACATCTTATTAAAGCTAAGTTGATTTTTCAGAGCAGATGAGAAATCTTCCAATTTAGCATTTATGTTCTCAAGCATTTTATAATTAGAGCGAGGGAATGAATTATTACCTTGAGAGTTGGAGTGCTGATTCCATCCTTGATTTTGTTGACGGAAACCGTTGTTGTTTTTGATGATGAAGTTCAAATCTTCATGTAACTCGGGGCAGTGGTTCCCAGAATGTCTGGTTTCTCTACAGACTTCACAAGTCATGTAGGATTCCAAAGATTGGACACTCTCTTGTTCATTGGCGGCAGAAGGAGCAGAAAACTCACGAATGGTCTTGTTGGCCATCGTGAAGGTAGAACGAGATAAGAAAGAAAGAAGTTGAAGAAGATGAAGGAAAAAGATAAGAAGGACTAAGGAAAGAAAGAATGGGAAAAGATGGGATTCACTAAGCGGGAGCTTAAGCAAAGATAAATTCAACAAGGACTCGAAGGATACACCAATTGCCTTCCCCGGCAACGGCGCCAGAAATGATTGTTGGTAGTTCTTAACTTCACTAAAGATAGAGCTAGGCAACTATCCCCGATAACGGCCCAGAAATGCTTGTTGACACTTGCTAACGTCGTTACTAGGAGTAGACTATGGAATCTATCCCTGGCAACGGCGCCAGAAATGCTTGTAGCAAGTCCAGTCACTATACCTAAAGGAGTGAAGCTAAAGCAGCTATCTACTAATGTCAAATGGGGTTGTCAATCCCGACACTAGTAGGAGCTAGCTAGAGAGATTGCAATCTACCTAGAGGAGATTCTGCAAGCGCACAGAACTATCGTAGTAGCACTTCGTCTGGGAGTACCAGGTGTCGATTTATTTGATCCCAAAGGAAGGCTAGGGTGGTGTATGAGTCGAGTCAAGGAGGGGATGAGAGTTGAAGAATAAGAAAGGGAAAAGGAGAGGAGAGAAGAGATGAAAGGCTAGAAAGAATTTATGAGTGGATAGTTAAGGATGAAATGAATGGCTAAGGTAAGGTGGATAGACTGGTAGATAGGGGGGATAAGATAACTAAGGATAACTAATATAACTAACTAATAACTAATAACTACTCCTAGATAACTACGAAGCAGGATAGGCAAATGCCAAATAAGCAACCAAGTTAAGTATAGTTTTATTCCTATCTTGTCAAGTACCGAGGCGTACTAGCCTTTACCACTGACTTAGGTTGAACGCTAGCACAACGAGCCTTACTGTTAAACTAGACCAACTACGTGGTGGAATTCAAGGCGCACAGGGCTGTCACCACCTGCTTGCTACCACAGCTATCCGGGGGTCTAGCCGTATCTGAAGGTAAGTCTATAACTAAGCACCATGTCTAATTATATTCTAACTATATCTACCCTGGCCTAGAATAGAGACACCCTTGCGGACGTCAGAGCAAATACTTGACTTAATAAGATAAACACTAAACTAACTAAGCAACCTATTGGCAAAGATCAAACACTAAGCACACTAGAGATTAACTACTATGGCTAAGTGAATTGAAATGTAGGATAGCTAGGTACTCAAGTGTAACACTCTGGTGTTAAGCAAGACTAAAACTTGACATGTCATCATATGCACTGGCATTTTATCTGAGTTAATAACCTGATTATGCATTCACTTAAAACAAGTTTAATTTTCATGCTTGTGCTTAGTGATAAGGAGTGTTTAAATTTGCAATCCTAGTTTATGCTTTCTTGTTAAGAATAATGCTTTTATGCTTTATAAGGGTATTATGGTAATCTTATGTTTAGTAGTTGAATTTTATACCCAACCCTGGTATTATGTCTCAAAGGTGTAGTGAGAACATGTTTCAAGCTACCTTGGAGGTGTAATTCCAGATTGGAATGAAATTCAAATAAATAGTTTAAATAATTCAAAAACCCTATTTTATCCCCTTTGCTATAAATCAAAATTTTGAAAGAATTTGGGTATGCTTTAAAAAGCAAAGTTGCTCTATTTCTGTTTAGGAACAACTTTGGTGTTTAAAGTTTTTCAAGTGTTTTAGTGAAATCAAAAGTAATTGTAAAAGTCCTCTTTTGTCCTTTTTGTCCTCTTTTGTATTTCAAATCCTAATTCAAAATCTGAGCATATTTTGGGTATCTTGCAAAAATGAAAGATGTTCAGTATTGAATTCTGAGCATTTGATATTTTGGCATATTTTCATCTTATATTCAAAAATCCTAAGTAATTTCAAAGTTTGGAAAGGGTAGATTTGGGAAAGGGGGGGATAAGTTCTTGCTCCTGTTCATGGCGGCAGCAAGGCCGATCTTTTGATCGCCTGCTCTCGTGCGTGGACGGCGACTTCTCCCGAAGGAACGAGCGACCGAGTTCGTGGCCAAGTTAAGCTGCTGCTGGCACTCTTCCTCGCGTCGTGGCGTCACCTCTGAGCTCGCCGTCGCCATGTTTGCCACCAAGGTACCGACGGGAACAATCCGGTCAAACCTCCAGATTCACCGTCTCCAGTCATTCCCATCCTTTTTCACCGCGCCCATAAGTACTTCACTTCTTTGCGCATCTCCCAGACCTATCCTCTCCATCTCTTTTGCACCAGAGAGCTCATACTCGCCGGTTTTCTTCCCGCCGAGCAGAAAGCGCCGCCGACCTCGACCTCTTCGTGGTCAGCTCAACGGAGCACTTCTCCACTCTCTCTTTCTCGTATTTGTGTTTCGTCTTGATCCCAAAGGGCTCATCGGCTCGATGGTTCCTTGTCTGGTGCTCAGGTTTTACCGGAACAGCATCGTCTTCGCCGGAGTTCACCGCCGAAGGCCACTGCTCCATGGACGCCTACTCTCCGAGCAACCTCCGCTCGAACCGACTTCTCCATCAGCACCAGGGTGAGCTTCTAGACCTTCCTAGCCTCTCCGTTTGCTTGCTACCGGTCTAGGATCGCCGGAACAGGGCTAGCCGAGATCCAATCCGCCGCCATGCGTGGCCAGGCTCAACCCGAGTGGTAGAGTGTAGGGTTGAGAGCTCTATCAACTGCGGCTGTCTTGCCGGTGTTGATGCTTGCGTCAGCTGAGTCTCTTCTGGCCAGAGTCGGCCGGCGTAAGGCCCGTCGGCGCTCGGTTCGCCGTCGTGCACACCGGCCATGGTCGGGGACCTTTTGTTTGTAAAGATGAGAAGTTCCAGGGTGTTGGTTGCAAAGTCGCAGACTCAGGTGAATAGCGCCATGGACTGCGGGTTGTTTTAGTGTAAGCCGAAGGGCTTTTCTGCAAAGCTGTCAGGCACACCGCTTCGCTCGAGCCAAGTCTCGGGCGAACGCGTTCACCGTCCCGCCCGAGCTAGGCCTCGGACGGACGAGCGTTTTTCCGTCTCGCCCGAGCCTCGAGCTAAGCCTCGAGCTAAGCCTCGAGCGGACGCATGCGCAGTGTATCGTCCGAGCTAGGCCTCGGACGGGCGAGCGTTTTTCCGTCTCGCCCGAGCCCTGAGTCAGGCCTCGGGTAGACGTTTATCTCGTTGTCTCGCTGGAGCCAGGCCTCGAGCGGACCCTCGGGCGCTGTCTCGCTCGCGCCGAGCCTCGAGCGAACGCACCCGCACTCACCGTCGTGCGCTCGCGCCACGCTGGGCCGAGTTGGCCTGGGCCGAAAGCCCAGTTTGAGTTCGTTCAAGTTTTTCTTTTTCTGGCTTTATGCACAGTAATCAGTTTTGTTGTTTTTGCTATAATTAATCTATAACTCTGTTAATTATGAAATTTGACATGATTGATGATAGCATATCTGTGCTAATATAAAAATTATAAAATTTGTGTTTTGAGTACTTTTGATATGACAATTAAATCTGTGCTTTAATTAATAAATGTACCGTTGTTGATTTATGTAATTTTCTGTGCTTCTCCAAAAATCATAAAATTTGACATGGGAATTTATATCTTTGATATACACATTCAGGTTTAATTTCATCTCTGTTTGACAAAGTATGCTTGGTGTATAAATAAAAGGCTAATTAAAATAATTAATAAAATAAATA
Organism: Coix lacryma-jobi var. lacryma-jobi; assembly: GCA_009763385.1. Classification (NCBI taxonomy): domain Eukaryota; kingdom Viridiplantae; phylum Streptophyta; class Magnoliopsida; order Poales; family Poaceae; genus Coix; species Coix lacryma-jobi. The sequence continues at coordinate 49,434,204 of CM019826.1, read as the reverse complement.
GAAATAGTTGATCCTTGTAGATTTGTGTGACTTTTGGAATTGTTTGACAACCAATGGGAATCTAGCAAAATTTGCTCCCTGGTTATGGGTTTCTTTTATACAAATGCCTTTTTGTTGCTTGTAAGTTGCTTTATCAGAAAATATTAAAACTTGTTTAATGTTTATAATAACTAAAGTGAGTTTGTTGGTTTGCAACTTTACCGTGAGGGAAAGTTGTACTCTGTAAAGGGTATAGTTAAGAAAATTTCCATCTTTACCATGATCACATCATAAGCATCTCATTATTCATGCATATGCACTTTTACGTGTAGATCCCGCTTCGGAAGGCCCTAACTCTCAGTGGATTTCTCCTGAGGGTGCAGACCTTTCTTGTTTTTCAGAATCTTCGGACTTCACCGATCCTCAAGGCAAGCCCCGGTGCTTTTAACCTTTTCTTGTTTTTATAAAAGTTTTTATTAAAATGTTGTTAAGATAAACTATTGCATTAGGTTATAGGAGTTGTGTGATGACCTACTCCTTACACTGTTTACCTCCACCTGAACATCCACCTGTCTTGTTTAAAAACTATTTGCAAAATGCTTAGTGATGCTATATAATAGATTTGCAAAAATGCCAATTTCAAAAGTGTGATCACTTAAAGAATTTATGGGAATTTGGTTTTACTCCCGACTGTTGGCTAAGTATCTGATCCGTACCTAGTCAACGGCAAGGAGAGGTTGTCCTAGCGTACGGTGCCGTCATGTTGTAGTCCGGGACTCAACAGTTGACACCGGCCGGGACCGGTTTGAAAAACTGACAGGACTGTTACGCTTGGGTGAAATATAACCAAGGTACAGTTCTGGCGGAAAAATTAGGGACCATCCGTGTGGAAGCCTGCTGGCTAAGACTTGTAACTATTCACATACTTCGGAAAGCTCTGGCTCCGAGGAATCCTTTATTGGGACCGACAACCGCGCACTGGGAGTGGAGAGATGGCGGAAGTAGCTTGTACCCACGTGGTCGTCGTACCTGGATAAGAGTGGTGTACTGTACTTCTGGGTGGCGTAGGACCGGGCCCCAATCTTGGAGGAATCGTGGTAGACGGGTTGGTCTATGCAAGCTTGGGTGCTACATATACCGTGTGAATAGGGATCCTCAGCTGAGTATTCTTTATCCGGATTAACGTTGCTCCTCGGTTATGGAGACTTGGTCTTCGACTGTCAACGGAGAGTGGTTCTCAACTAGGGATGTTTTTGAAAGATAAAATGAATCTTGAACAGTGAAGAATTGAGAGATACTTGAATCTTTCCAAAATAAAACAAGGTTTACAAAATGCTTTTTGTGCAAAATACTTGATTTTGCTTAAGCCTTACCTTGACTTCCTAAGCCTCTCATTCCTGAGTCTTCTCCTCTTTTCTAGTCGGTTAAGTCTTGTTGAGTACTTTTGTACTCAGGGTTTGTTAACCCTTGTTGCAGGTGAGTACATGGATCCACCTTTTGATGGACAATGCTACTTCACTCTAGTAGAAGAAAGTGATAACGATTCTGATGTGTGACCTTGGGCAAGTAACCTCTTTTGAATGAGTTGTTGTAATATAAAGTTCCGAACAAGTTTTGTAATAAGTATTTTGGTGATGTAAACTCTAAACCTAAGTTTTAATCTATGTATATTAATCTTTCCGCTTTTACTCTGATTTATCTTATTTATAAAACTGTTGTAATACTGTGATGCTTGATGAGGGATTATCCTGGAAAGAATGTAACGTGGATGATTCGGGTTTCCCGAGGACACCCGACAGACCTCTTGAATCATTTGGAACTCGTGCACGTTGATCAAAGGTCCTTAGGACAATGATGGGTGCATGTGGGCCACTTAATTTAGGAGGTTCTGCCACAGCTGGTATCAGAGCAGGATTCCCTTAGAAAGTATAACAGTATTCATTTTTGAAAACTTCAAAGGTTTTGAGTCAAACTAAATTTCGAATTAGTTTGAGTCCAAATTGCTTCTAAGACTTGTCTTATTCTTCTGACTTGCCTTAATTCATTCTTCAGACTTATTCTTCTATCTAAATGGATATGTTTTAGTATAGTTATGGTGATATCTATATCTAAGGAACAATGTTTATAGTATTATAATATTGCCCTAAATTGTGAAAAGGAAGTTTATTCACTTTTATTAAAAGTGACTATTTTAAAGTTAATTATTTGTTTGATATATGCTTTGTTCGTAAGTTCGATTCATGCATCATGATTGATAACCTATAATTAACTTTCCCTCTTAAAAAGGTTATATCTAAATAGAGTTGATATATCTATCTAATTATAAAACTCTATCTCTTAATCCTGGAACATATATAGTTCTAATGTTCAAAATGAATATATTTTAGCAGATGGTGCGTACCAAGCAGACGGCACGCAAATGTACCGGACCTCGAGGTGTTCCTCGGCACGTTCTTGCCCCAAGAGGTGATGACCCTGCTGAGAGTGAGGGAAGTAACCAGCCTCTGGTTACTTACGAAGAAGGTGAAGGTAGTAACACTGCCACTTCACAGCTGCAGGCGGAAGTAGACCGCCTGTATATGGAATTGGCAAGGGCAAATGGAGAAAGGATGAGGGGCAACAGAGATAGGGAAGAGTTGCGTGAGCAGCTACAATACCACCACGAGCAGCACCAAGAGTATGAATGCAAGTGGAGGCAGGCCGTTGAGCAGAGAAACCGGGCACGAACCCGGGTAGATATAATGAGAGATAATCAAAACATCCTGGCAAACCATCATGCTGACCTGCATAGGCATATAGAAGAGCTGACCGCACAGTTGCAGCCAGAACCTGCCACACCACCACATCCTGAAAATGCTTCTGAAGAAGAAGAAGAAGAAGAAGAAGAAGAAGAAGAAGGAGATGAGGAGTTAGAGCCGGTGGAAGATGAAGTCACATCTGAGGAAGAGTCATAGGTTTCGAGGTTGGATACACATAAGGTGTATCATAGTATCTTTCTGACTTTGTAACCTAGTTAGTCAGAAAACCTCTTATATGGTCAGATGTGTAAAATAGTGATATCAGTAGTCCTGCCCAAGAGCGGACTTGTATGAAAAATAAGTTGACCATGATGTGCATGTCATAATGTGTATATGAATGTTAATCAAGGTATGGTTTGTTTAAACAGATGCCTGTTAACACTCGTGGAGCTAGTTCTTCTCATGGTGGGGATGATATCCCTAATGCACCACCAGTTCCACCCTCCTTGGCTGATGCAATTGCAGCATTGGTCAACGCAACCACCTTGTTAGCACAAAATCAGAATGGTGGTCAACATGGTCGTGGCCGAAATAATAGGGAAGAGACAACATATGTGGATTTCACTGACACCCGTCCTCCAGTGTTCGTTAAAGCTGATGAACCTCTGGAAGCTGACGACTGGCTCCGGACTATGGAACAAAAATTCAGTCTTATCAATTGTACCGAAATCCAGAAGCCAGCTTTTGCAGCTCAACAACTTCGAGGAGCTGCAGGGGTTTGGTGGGCAAATTTATTAGCTGTTCAACCAGCTGACCACCGAATTACTTGGGCTGAGTTCAAGGAAGCCTTCCGGGCTCATTATATTCCTGATGGAGTTATGAAGATGAAGCTTGAAGAGTTTTTAGCTCTTCGTCAAGGAGATGAACCAGTTATGCAGTACATTGGGAAGTTCAACCATCTGTCCCAATATGCTTTTGATCAAGTCAACACTGATGAGAAGAAGAAAGGATGTTTTATGCGTGGATTGAATACAAAGCTTCAATCTATGATGACCACTTGTGGCAATATAAACTATCATGAGACAGTGAATATTGCTATAGCCAGTGAAGAAAAGAATCGCAAACATAAGGAGGCTAAGAAGAAGAGGGGGATTGTGTCAAGGCCTGGATCATCTGGCGGCAACAAGAAGCGTCAGAAGTTTGTATATCATCCAGTCCAGCAGTTCCGCCCATCTTATCGTCCATCTTATCGTCCGCCTCAGCAGCAGCAGTATCCTCAGAGGACGTTTGCAAGGCCTACTATGCCTTTCAATACTCAACGTCAGTCGTATGTTCCTGCCATTCGTCCACCAGTGCCACAAGCTGCAAGCTATCCATGCTATAATTGCGGAAAGGCGGGGCATTTTGCTCGTGAATGTCCGTATCCAAGGCAGAATGTTCCCCATACCAATACACCAAGGCCAGCAGGAAATCAGCCAGCAAATCAGAATCGGGGAAATGCACAGAATAATCAAAAGGGTAAAGGTGCTCCGAAAACGGGAAAGGTTTTCCACACTCAAATAGAAGCTATTCCTGAAGGAGAACCTGTTATGCTTGGTATGTTCCCTGTTGCTCAACACCCAGCTATTACACTTTTTGATTCTGGTGCATCGCATACTTTTATGAATAGAACATTTGCGGAAAAGCATGATATACTTATTGATGAAACCCAAGATAACTTCTTGATACAGTCACCTGGGGGTCGACTAAGTACTAAGGAAATGGTACGTCAGGTACCTATAGATCTGGGTGGATATATATTTCCAACCTCCATGATAATCTTAAAAGATCCAAGTATAGATGTGATCTTGGGTATGAACTGGATGAACCAGAGAGGTGCAGTGATAGACACCTTGAATAGAACCATCAGACTCAACTTACCTAATAGCAAGTCTCAACTTCTTATCCATCTTCCTACTCTTAAGAGAGCAGTTGATCAAGTGTGTGCTACCTCTGTCAAGGAAATCCAAGACATTCCAGTGGTCTGTGAGTTTCCTGATGTGTTCCCAGAGGATTTACCTGGTCTGCCACCAAATCGTGATGTGGAGTTTGAGATAGAACTCAAACCAGGCACAGCACCAATAGCCAGAAGGGCTTATAGGATGCCACCAAAGGAGTTAGCAGAGTTGAAAGCTCAGTTACAAGGCTTGCTAGATAAAGGTTTCATTCGACCTAGTTCGTCACCCTGGGGTTGTCCAGCAATATTTGTAAAGAAGAAGGACCATACCCTGAGGCTATGTGTGGATTATCGTCCTTTAAATGAAGTGACAATCAAGAACAAGTATCCTTTGCCCCGTATTGATCTCCTCTTTGATCAACTTACCGGTGCGAAGGTATTCTCGAAGATAGATTTGAGATCAGGGTATCATCAGATCAAGATCAAACCAGAAGATGTTCCGAAAACAGCATTCACTACTAGATACGGTCTGTATGAATATCTAGTTATGTCTTTTGGTCTGACCAATGCCCCAGCACATTTCATGTATTTGATGAATTCAGTGTTCATGCCAGAACTAGATAAGTTCGTGGTTGTGTTTATTGATGACATTCTCATCTATTCCAAAACCAAAGAAGAACATGCAGAACATCTCAGGATAGTGTTGACTCGCCTGAGAGAACATCAGTTATATGCTAAATTCAGTAAATGTGAGTTCTGGATAAAGAAAGTTCAATTTTTGGGTCATGTTCTGTCAGCCGAAGGAGTGGCAGTGGATCCAAGTAAAGTTCAAGAGGTTCTTGACTGGAAGTCCCCAATTTCAGTACATCAAGTTCGGAGTTTCTTAGGATTGGCAGGGTATTATCGAAGATTTATCCCTGACTTCTCCAAGATCTCTAAACACATGACCACACTACTAAAGAATGGCACTAAGTTTGTATGGTCAAAGGAATGTGAAGAAGCTTTTCGAACTTTGAAGAAGTTGTTGACAACCGCACCAGTATTAGCTCAGCCAGATATTGAAAAGTCCTTTGATGTTTATTGTGATGCTTCAGGTAAAGGCATTGGGTGTGTACTGATGCAAGAAGGCAGAGTTATTGCCTATGCTTCGCGACAGCTTAAGCGGCACGAAGAACATTATCCAACACATGATCTAGAGTTGGCAGCTGTAGTCCATGCTCTAAAGATCTGGCGACATTATTTGTTGGGTAATCTCTGTCACATATATACTGATCATAAAAGTTTGAAATACATCTTCACTCAGTCTGAGTTGAATATGCGTCAGAGAAGATGGTTAGAACTGATAAAAGATTATGATATTGAAGTACACTATCACCCCGGTAAAGCCAATGTAGTTGCAGATGCACTCAGTCGAAAGAGTCATTGCAATTGTCTGGAAGTCAAGCCAATAGATGTTACCTTGTGCTATGAATTTGAAAGGTTAAATCTTGAAATGATTCCACAAGGAAATCTTGCAAATATGACCGTTCAATCATCCATTAAAGATCAGATCATTGCAGCCCAGAAGGAAAGCAAGGGAATGATCCATCTAAAAGAAAAGATTCACTCTAAGCAGAATTCTAATTTCAAAATAGATGAAGCTGGAGTAATTTGGTTCAAGGATCGGTTAGTGGTTCCAAAAGTTCCTGAGCTCCGAAAGCAGATTCTTGATGAAGCTCATGCAACAAGATTTTCAATACATCCAGGCAGTAATAAGATGTATCATGATCTAAAACAGAGATTCTGGTGGACTAAGATGAAACTTGAAATTGCCAGTTATGTAACAAAATGTGATACTTGTCAGAAAGTGAAGGCAATTCATCTTAGGTGTGCTGGAGAATTGCAACCGTTACCAATTCCATCTTGGAAGTGGGATGACATTAGTATGGACTTCATAGTAGGTCTACCCAAGACATCAAAAGGGTTTGATTCCATATGGGTCATTGTTGATCGTCTGACCAAATCAGCTCATTTCATATCTGTTAAAACAGCATATCCAGCATCTACCTATGCCCAGATATATTTGGACAGAATTGTAAGTCTGCATGGTGTTCCAAGGACCATCGTATCAGATAGGGGGACACAGTTTGTTAATGTTTTCTGGAGGCACTTACATGAGTCTTTGGGTACCAAGCTTCTACATAGTACAGCTTATCATCCACAGACTGGGGGTCAAACTGAAAGAGTTAATCAGATCTTAGAAGACATGCTAAGATCTTGTGTGCTCAATTATTCAGAGAAATGGGATGAATGTTTGCCTTTGGCAGAGTTCTCTTATAACAATAGTTATCAAGAGAGTATTAAGATGACACCATTTGAAGCTCTGTATGGCAGAAGATGCAGAACACCCTTAAACTGGTCTGAACCGGGAGAGCGTAGTATCTTTGGAGTTGACTTGGTTAAAGAAGCTGAAGAAAAAGTCAGGGTAATTCGAGAGAATATGAAGAAGGCACAATCCAGACAAAAAAGTTATGCTGATAAAAGACGTCAGTCCCTTACCTTTAAAGTTGGTGATTATGTTTATCTCAAAGTGTCACCAATGAAAGGAGTTACTCGATTTGGAATCAAAGGAAAGTTGGCACCTCGATATATAGGTCCATATTAGATCCTTAAAAGATGTGGAAAGGTAGCATATCAACTTGACTTACCACCACAGTTATCTTTAGTCCATAATGTGTTCCATGTCTCTCAGTTGAAGAAATGTCTTCAAGTACCTGACCATGTTATTCATGTTGAAGAGATTGAATTAGAGCCTGATCTGACATACTCAGAATATCCTATCAAGATTCTTGACCAGAAAGATCGAGTTACGCGAAAAAGAACTGTCAAGTTCTACAAGGTTCAATGGAATCAACATACGGAGGAAGAAGCCACGTGGGAGTCGGAAGAGTTTCTCTTAGAAAGTTTTCCAGAGTTTCTCTCTTCTGTATAATCCTCTTAATCTGTCTTATGGGAATCTTTCCCTGCTTTATGTAAAGGTTAGTAATGGAAGTGCCGAACACATTTCCTTTTCCATTACTTAGCCTACAGGTTAAATCTCGGGACGAGATTTCTTTAAGGGGGAAAGAGCTGTAACACTCTGGTGTTAAGCAAGACTAAAACTTGACATGTCATCATATGCACTGGCATTTTATCTGAGTTAATAACCTGATTATGCATTCACTTAAAACAAGTTTAATTTTCATGCTTGTGCTTAGTGATAAGGAGTGTTTAAATTTGCAATCCTAGTTTATGCTTTCTTGTTAAGAATAATGCTTTTATGCTTTATAAGGGTATTATGGTAATCTTATGTTTAGTAGTTGAATTTTATACCCAACCCTGGTATTATGTCTCAAAGGTGTAGTGAGAACATGTTTCAAGCTACCTTGGAGGTGTAATTCCAGATTGGAATGAAATTCAAATAAATAGTTTAAATAATTCAAAAACCCTATTTTATCCCCTTTGCTATAAATCAAAATTTTGAAAGAATTTGGGTATGCTTTAAAAAGCAAAGTTGCTCTATTTCTGTTTAGGAACAACTTTGGTGTTTAAAGTTTTTCAAGTGTTTTAGTGAAATCAAAAGTAATTGTAAAAGTCCTCTTTTGTCCTTTTTGTCCTCTTTTGTATTTCAAATCCTAATTCAAAATCTGAGCATATTTTGGGTATCTTGCAAAAATGAAAGATGTTCAGTATTGAATTCTGAGCATTTGATATTTTGGCATATTTTCAGCTTATATTCAAAAATCCTAAGTAATTTCAAAGTTTGGAAAGGGTAGATTTGGGAAAGGGGGGGATAAGTTCTTGCTCCTGTTCATGGCGGCAGCAAGGCCGATCTTTTGATCGCCTGCTCTCATGCGTGGACGGCGACTTCTCCCGAAGGAACGAGCGACCGAGTTCGTGGCCAAGTTAAGCTGCTGCTGGCACTCTTCCTCGCGTCGTGGCGTCACCTCTGAGCTCGCCGTCGCCATGTTTGCCACCAAGGTACCGACGGGAACAATCCGGTCAAACCTCCAGATTCACCGTCTTCAGTCATTCCCATCCTTTTTCACCGCGCCTATAAGCACTTCACTTCTTTGCGCATCTCCCAGACCTATCCTCTCCATCTCTTTTGCACCAGAGAGCTCATACTCGCCGGTTTTCTTCCCGCCGAGCAGAAAGCGCCGCCGAGCTCGACATCTTCGTGGTCAGCTCAACGGAGCACTTCTCCACTCTCTCTTTCTCGTGTTTGTGTTTCGTCTTGATCCCAAAGGGCTCATCGGCTCGATGGTTCCTTGTCTGGTGCTCAGGTTTTACCGGAACAGCATCGTCTTCGCCGGAGTTCACCGCCGAAGGCCACTGCTCCGTGGACGCCTACTCTCCGAGCAACCTCCGCTCGAACCGACTTCTCCATCAGCACCAGGGTGAGCTTCTAGACCTTCCTAGCCTCTCCGTTTGCTTGCTACCGGTCTAGGATCGCCGGAACAGGGCTAGCCGAGATCCAATCCGCCGCCATGCGTGGCCAGGCTCAACCCGAGTGGTAGAGTGTAGGGTTGAGAGCTCTATCAACTGCGGCTGTCTTGCCGGTGTTGATGCTTGCGTCAGCTGAGTCTCTTCTGGCCAGAGTCGGCCGGGGTAAGGCCCGTTGGCGCTCGGTTCGCCGTCGTGCACACCGGCCATGGTCGGGGACCTTGTGTTTGTAAAGATGAGAAGTTACAGGGTGTTGGTTGCAAAGTCGCAGACTCAGGTGAATAGCGCCATGGACTGCGGGTTGTTTTAGTGTAAGCCGAAGGGCTTTTCTGCAAAGCTGTCAGGCACACCGCTTCGCTCGAGCCAAGTCTCGGGCGAACGCGTTCACCGTCCCGCCCGAGCTAGGCCTCGGACGGACGAGTGTTTTTCCATCTCGCCCGAGCCTCGAGCTAAGCCTCGAGCGGACGCATGCGCAGTGTATCGTCCGAGCTAGGCCTCGGACGGGCGAGCGTTTTTCCGTCTCGCCCGAGCCCTAAGTCAGGCCTCGGGTAGACGTTTATCTCGTTGTCTCGCTGGAGCCAGGCCTCGAGCGGACCCTCGGGCGCTGTCTCGCTCGCGCCGAGCCTCGAGCGAACGCACCCGCACTCACCGTCGTGCGCTCGCGCCACGCTGGGCCGAGTTGGCCTGAGCCGAAAGCCCAGTTTGAGTTCGTTCAAGTTTTTCTTTTTCTGGCTTTATGCACAATAATCAGTTTTGTTGTTTTTGCTATAATTAATCTATAACTCTATTAATTATGAAATTTGACATGATTGATGATAGCATATCTGTGCTAATATAAAAATTATAAAATTTGTGTTTTGAGTACTTTTGATATGACAATTAAATCTGTGCTTTAATTAATAAATGTACCGTTGTTGATTTATGTAATTTTCTGTGCTTCTCCAAAAATCATAAAATTTGACATGGGAATTTATATCTTTGATATACACCTTCAGGTTTAATTTCATCTCTGTTTGACAAAGTATGCTTGGTGTATAAATAAAAGGCTAATTAAAATAATTAATAAAATAAATAGAAATAGTTGATCCTTGTAGATTTGTGTGACTTTTGGAATTGTTTGACAACCAATGGGAATCTAGCAAAATTTGCTCCCTGGTTATGGGTTTCTTTTATACAAATGCCTTTTTGTTGCTTGTAAGTTGCTTTATCAGAAAATATTAAAACTTGTTTAATGTTTATAATAACTAAAGTGAGTTTGTTGGTTTGCAACTTTACCGTGAGGGAAAGTTGTACTCTGTAAAGGGTATAGTTAAGAAAATTTCCATCTTTACCATGATCACATCATAAGCATCTCATTATTCATGCATATGCACTTTTACGTGTAGATCCCGCTTCGGAAGGCCCTAACTCTCAGTGGATTTCTCCTGAGGGTGCAGACCTTTCTTGTTTTTCAAAATCTTCGGACTTCACCGATCCTCAAGGCAAGCCCCGGTGCTTTTAACCTTTTCTTGTTTTTATAAAAGTTTTTATTAAAATGTTGTTAAGATAAACTATTGCATTAGGTTATAGGAGTTGTGTGATGACCTACTCCTTACACTGTTTACCTCCACCTGAACATCCACCTGTCTTGTTTAAAAACTATTTGCAAAATGCTTAGTGATGCTATATAATAGATTTGCAAAAATGCCAATTTCAAAAGTGTGATCACTTAAAGAATTTATGGGAATTTGGTTTTACTCCCGACTGTTGGCTAAGTATCTGATCCGTACCTAGTCAACGGCAAGGAGAGGTTGTCCTAGCGTACGGTGCCGTCATGTTGTAGTCCGGGACTCAACAGTTGACACCGACCGGGACCGGTTTGAAAAACTGACAGGACTGTTATGCTTGGGTGAAATATAACCGAGGTACAGTTCTGGCGGAAAAATTAGGGACCATCCGTGTGGAAGCCTGCTGGCTAAGACTTGTAACTATTCACATACTTCGGAAAGCTCTGGCTCCGAGGAATCCTTTATTGGGACCGACAACCGCGCACTGGGAGTGGAGAGATGGCGGAAGTAGCTTGTACCCACGTGGTCGTCGTACCTGGATAAGAGTGGTGTACTGTACTTCTGGGTGGCGTAGGACCGGGCCCCAATCTTGGAGGAATCGTGGTAGACGGGTTGGTCTATGCAAGCTTGGGTGCTACATATACCGTGTGAATAGGGATCCTCAGCTGAGTATTCTTTATCCGGATTAACGTTGCTCCTCGGTTATGGAGACTTGGTCTTCGACTGTCAACGGAGAGTGGTTCTCAACTAGGGATGTTTTTGAAAGATAAAATGAATCTTGAACAGTGAAGAATTGAGAGATACTTGAATCTTTCCAAAATAAAACAAGGTTTACAAAATGCTTTTTGTGCAAAATACTTGATTTTGCTTAAGCCTTACCTTGACTTCCTAAGCCTCTCATTCCTGAGTCTTCTCCTCTTTTCTAGTCGGTTAAGTCTTGTTGAGTACTTTTGTACTCAGGGTTTGTTAACCCTTGTTGCAGGTGAGTACATGGATCCACCTTTTGATGGACAATGCTACTTCACTCTAGTAGAAGAAAGTGATAACGATTCTGATGTGTGACCTTGGGCAAGTAACCTCTTTTGAATGAGTTGTTGTAATATAAAGTTCCGAACAAGTTTTGTAATAAGTATTTTGGTGATGTAAACTCTAAACCTAAGTTTTAATCTATGTATATTAATCTTTCCGCTTTTACTCTGATTTATCTTATCTATAAAACTGTTGTAATACTGTGATGCTTGATGAGGGATTATCCTGGAAAGAATGTAACGTGGATGATTCGGGTTTTCCGAGGACACCCGACAGACCTCTTGAATCATTTGGAACTCGTGCACGTTGATCAAAGGTCCTTAGGACAATGATGGGTGCATGTGGGCCACTTAATTTAGGAGGTTCTGCCACATCAAGCAATCAATCAAGTATACTACTCAATACTGGTAAGTAGAATAAAGTAATACTTGAAATGATGAACTAGAATATAGTAAAGTGCTTGAGTTACAAGAGCAAAACCTGAACCGGAGATGAAGGAAGAATCTTCCCAGCTTGGCTAAATCCTAAGCTATTAGCCTTGCTTTCTTTGCTTTTCTTGCTTCTTCCTTGCTTGAAATGAAGTGATGCCTCCAGGGGGTATTTATAGCCCAAGTGAGTGAGGGGGGTACTTATAGGGAGCAGCCAACAGACCTAGGGCAAACCCTAGTGGCGGGCGCCAGCCCTAGGTGGCGGCCGCCACCCCACTGGCCGTTGGATGCACCGTCATTGATCCTACTGTCTCCAGGGACTCCTCCAAGGCGGTTTCAAGGTCGGTTGCATGTCTAGATAACCGTCATTGGGTCATGATCCACGCCACTCCCCTCCTGAGCCCTCCGATGCCACTGACCTAGTGACCAAGGGCTAAGATTTGGCCCTGGGGTGGTCACACGGATCAGTGACGTGGCAGGGAGAAGTTTGGGCCTCTCCCTGGTGGCGGGCGCCACCTAGGGGTGGCGGGCGCCACCCCACCTATGTACGACGACCACGTGGGTACATGCTACTTCCGCCATCTCTCCACTCCCAGTGCGCGGTTGTCGGTCCAATAAAGGATTCCTCGGAGCCGAAGCTTTCCGTAGTATGTGAATAGTTGCAAGTCTTAGTCAGCAGGCCCCCATACAGGTGGTCCCTAAATTTTCCAGCCAGCGACAAGCACCTCGGGACTCTAACCCAAGAGTACAGGTCCTGTCAGTTTTTCAACCCTGTCCCGGTCGGTGTCAACTGTTGAGTCCCGGACTACAACATGACGGCACCGTACACAATGACAACCTCTCCTTCCCATTGACTAGGTACGGATCAGATACTTAGCCAATAGTGGGAGTAAACCAGAAATTCCCATAAATATTCTTAAAGTGATCACACTTTTGAGATTGGCATTTTTATTGCAAATCTATCATATAGCATTGCTAAGCATTTCGCAAATAGTTTTTGAAAAGCGGGTATCGGGTGTATCATTGGTCAAGGTAGATAATGCATCAGATAGGATTTCACTCAACTCCTATCAACCTAATGCAATAATTTAACTCAAAACATTTAAAGAAAACATTTATAAAAGCAAGGTAGGGTTAAATGCACCGGGGCTTGCCTTGGATGGCAAAAAGAGTAGACTCGGGGTAGGTATAAGCGTCGGAGCTCGGGGTTGCCTCGGGGACAGATCCTTCGGTGGCTACCTCGACTTCAGGGCCTTCTTCGTCAACTATACGGATGCAATGATGAATGCTCATGAGAATGCTAGTATGAACAAAGTGCATAGGATAACACTAGAGTATAGCTTTGCAAAGTATGTGTGGTGGTTAAAGTGGTCAATAGATTACTTATCCCTTATTAACAATATTAACAAGTTTATTTAAGCAACTTTTATTAAGCCTAAGTATAGACATAGCAAGGCATCACAAACATCATAGACCAAAGGGTAGGGGTCTATGAACATCAAACAATCCAAAAGTCACATCACAGGGCATCCAACGCTAACCCTAATCACCTTTTCTATTTTTCCTAATTATTTAAAAAGGTCATTTTATGAAGGTGCTCCAAAAATTACCAAATTAATCACACAAGTTCATTACGGTACAAGTATATGGCAAAACAAATTTCATAATTTTTGGAGGTCATTAAGGTGCTCAATTAAATCTAGCCATATAATTAACAAAAGGCACTATTCCTTAATTAAAATAAAGCTCAAAAATCAACTTGCTCCAAAAGACTTCAAAATCTCACCAGAGACTAAACATGGCATAGGAAGCTCACAAAAATTTATCTCATGATTTTTGGAGTTATAAATGTTTTTTCTAAAAATCCAAAACCATCCATTTATTAATTAAAAGAGGGATTTCACATTTTTAAATTCTTGCAGAAAAGTCAAGTTTCATATTTTTATAAAATACTACAGGGCATAAAGAGTCAACTGTAAAATTTTCAGAATTTTTGGATCAACACCGAAAATCATACAAAAAGATGAAATAACAGAACTGTTCACATCTTTAAAAAGAAAAGAGCACTGTGCTCGAGTCGGAACGGGCTCGGCGTCGAGGCTCGAGGCTCGGCTGGGAAGAACAGAGGCTGGGCTCACCGAGATTCAGAGGCGAGGCTCGGCGGATTCTCTTTCGGCGGACGTCTCGAGAGTAGCCTCGGCCTATTCGAGGCTTGCGACTCGAGGGTGGTGCGATTCGCCCGAGGCTGAGGCTGGTCCGAGGGCGGGGTTCGAGGGTGTGCTCGAGGCTGAGGCTCGAGACGGTCGAGGGTAGTCGCGACTCGCCCGAGGCTGAGGGTGGCCTCGGGTGCTTCGAGGGGCGCGGTACGAAGGCGCGCTCGAGGGTGGAGACGACCACGGCGGCACTCCGGCGATCCGGCGGCTCTGTGCACCAGGCACGGTTACCAGTAGTCGGTTAGGAACGCAATGAATCAAGGAATGAAGATTTAGGGTCAGAGAGAGAAGGGATGGAGCGACGGCGGCGAATCCCGTCGATCCGAGACGGCGGCTTCTCACCGGAGCTGAGGAAGAAGGACTCGCGCTCGGCGGTGGGAGGCGGTAGCGGTGAAAATGGAGAGCTGGGAAGCTTCACGAACTCAAAGCGGAGCTGCTGGACTTGGTGGATGAGCGATGGAGGCTGTGGACTGTGCTGGCGACGGAGGCGGAGCTGAGTGAGAAGCTCGGGGCTCCGGCGGGCTTATATAGCCGCAGCCAGAGGCCGGTAGAGAGCACGAGGTGGGGTGGATAAACTCGGCGAGAGCGTGCGCACTCGATTGCGCTCTGGCGGGAAGGACAGGCGTGCGTGCAGGGCCTGGACGGAGGCTCGCCGGCGATGGCCACGCGGCGGCGACGCCCTGGGCACTGTAGGGGACGGGAGCGCGGGTCAGCGCTCGCGTGCGGGCGCGGAGGGGACAAGGGAACAGCGGCGGCAGGTTGGTGGCGCGTGGGGAGCAGCCAGGCGTGCGGCGTGCGAGTTGCCGGCGGGCTGGCCATGGCCGGGCCCCCCCCCCCCTCTACGCAAGGAAGAAGAACAGTAGACTAGGCTAGGGTTTGACTTTTGAGCAGTTTCAGAAATTTGCAAATTGCTCCCAAAATTTGAACTGTGCGACAAAAACTCAAAACATCAAAGTTGTTCAGAAAAATGAGATCTACAACTTTGTCAATATGAACATTTTCAAATTCCAAATAGTTTTTGAACAATATTTGAAAACAGTAAAGGGGACACTTTTTCAAACTTGATTCAAATCAAAATTACTCTGGATTTCAAACTGAAACTTGAAAATCTGTAAACATGAAAGTTGTTCCTCTTATCAAAACCTACAACTTTGCTATTATACACTTTTCCAGAAACTCATTAGTTTTTGAACTCATTTTGAAAACTGAAAAGGGGACAAAAACTGGAGTTTGATTGAATTTGAAATAACTCAAAACTTTGTACTGCAACTTAAAAATTTGTAAATACCAAAGTTGTTTCTCTTTGACAGATCTACAACTTTGCTTTTTGGACCAACCCCAAATTTTGAATAATTTTTGAATTACAACAAGAGGGATAAAATCCAGGATTTGGAAATCAGGGTTTTGCAAAGAGATTTGAAATCAAATTCTGATTTTTGAACTTTGGCCAACACAACAAAACTTCAAGACACCAAAGGAACAAGAATTACACAAAGTTAATCACAGAGATGAAATTACCATTTTGCCCTAGTAGAGAGAAGTGGGCTAAATAGGGTTTTTGCAATAGAGGTAATTCACATAAAATGATACACTTAGCAAAAAGCATACACATGAAATCATGATCAAGATGCTTAATGATGATAATGACGATATGTCAAGTTAATTACATGCTAAACACCAGAGGTGTTACAGAGACGCACCCCCGTTATCTTCGTAATCTAGGTATGTCTTATTCACTATCTTAGTTATTTATAATAAGTGTGTGTTAGGTTAAATAAATAGTGTGTTAAGTTTGTTTTAAAAAGTTAATAATAAAAGGAGAACTCTCTCTAATCTTTTACATGGAAATGATGAATAGTTGCTCTATCTAATTTTTTTTCAAGTACTTAGCCTTCAAAGCATGAGTTCTCCTGATTAATAATGATGCTTAAAAATAAAATTAAATATATGGATAGCAAATGCTTGATCCAGAGTCGTAATTGACAGATATGATATGTGATGATCTAAGCTACTGTTATCTTGTTCTAAAACAACACTAGAGTTCCGGAGAGTTTCCAATATTAATATGACTAATAATGACATTGAGTTAAATTAAGCTTTGTTGACCCCATGAGAAGTTATCATGCTATTGAATTGAGATGACTTACACATTTCATCCATCCTCCGTATAAATGCTCATGATTATCTATTGTTATCCTCTTACCGTAAAAACTCATAGATTGCAAAAAAAAAAAATACTAGATCGTCCAAGTACTTAATTTTAACCGTAAAAGCAACGCTATGACAAGACGGAACCAATAGATGTTTGTATGGTATTATTAGTAAAAACTTGATACATATTTTCCAAATAACCAAAACACATTAGACAAGACTTAGATGCTTGGACCCTAGTAGTAAAAAAATGATATTTTCCACTTTTAACAAATTGTTCACAACCGTAACATTAATTTTAAGCAATAATGTTCCACCGCATCCTTGAATCCTCACAAACTGATTTGTTTTGCACAACCGTACCAAGTAAAAAAATAAATATGAACAATGAATTGCCTAGGTCTTGCAACCCCAACATCATCCACCAAGTGTCAGGGCCGGTGAGGATAGGTGCAAAATCAGCCACCAACTGCAACATGCGTGATCGGGATTCTTGCCAGAATTGGACAGCGCTCCGCCAGAGTTGGAGCACCATGACATATATATATATATAGGAGCGTGCATCAACAACGTGGCTCCATAATCTCGAAAAACATAGAATAAAGATTAATGTTGATGTTTTCCAACTTGTTAATAAAATTGATAATAATCATTACTGTTATAAGAGCAGTGGCTAATTCTAGGCGCTGGTAGCTCTCATCCAGAGCACTAGTCATATAAAAACCGAGGAAAGCTATCCAAATGCAAATACTCTAGAAGAATTGATCTAACTTACCTTGGAGATTCACATAGAACTAACCTAACAATTCAGACCATGGTTATACTCGTATAGTAATAACTTTTCTTATTTGAAGTAGTATTTTGTTGATTTAGAGTACTTCCTACTTGTTTTGGAATAAAATCTTGTTTCATTGTACAATGTTCATGAATGCGTTCAATATGCTACTTGAACATATGATTCTGTGATTTAATTTACTACTAGCTTTTGTGATTTTACTTCAAACTTTTGGTTGCAAAAGTCAAATATTTGCCACTTGATGAGTGTGACCCATAGGAGTAATCTTTCTCATTATGTACAAAACAAGCTATCTAATTAAAAATCAGTAATTTTATTATGGGATACACCTCCAGTGTAGTAGTACATATTACTACTTGGATCCAAAAATATTACTACATAATCTTAAGACCCGAGTAAACCAGACAATCTAGCTAGCAGTTAGACTACTGTGAGACACCTAGTAATAAAAATGATGGTTTTATGGTTGCACAATGAGTTATTACTCTCAAGGGGTTTGCTCCACACTAGGTCCTCACAGACCTGTGCATACATCAACAACATTGCTCCATAATTTGAAAAAAACTGAAGATAAAGACCGATTTTTATGTTCTCCAACTTGTTAATACTATTGCTAATATTCATTACTAACATAACATAAGACATGGGATTCCACGGCAGATTTGAACTGAAAATCTCACGATAGAAAATCTAGTACTGGCAGCCATACTACTAATACTAGTAGTATATTGGCCGTGCTAACACTGTGGTGATAGTTAATAGCACAAATAAAACAACCCACAAAAACAAATATTTCTTTAACATATTAATAAATGTCATACTCCATTTCATACTAATATTCTAACAATTAAATTCAACATTTTTGAAGTTTACACACCCTAAATCTTCCCAAATGATTGGAAATTAGTTTCTAGTGGACATCAATTTGGTACTAAAAAATATTGATCTTTTTTAAAATTAAATTCTATGTAAGTCAACTGACAGTATTAAATCAATTTTCTTTTCTTCTATTATATACAGGGAACACTTTCACGTGAAAAAAATCAAATCAGGGAAATCCAAAAAATATCTGCAATATAATGTTGAACTTCTCTAATTATGGTGATTGCAATTTTGCTACCAGCCGAACATGTGCTCACTCACACTAGACACATGCTGGAACTAAGACCCTGAAATCTTCTAATCTAAAGGTTCAGGTCAGGATTCTTTGAGGAAAAGTGAATAAACACTAAAACCCTGAAATCTAATGTCACCTACTCACCTGGTGTTTCTAATCTGTCATTTTCTCTTCTCCATCAGCCTAAGCTAACTTGTCATTTTCCCTTTAGTCTGTTATCCTGCACAACAACAAATAAGTTAAGGAAATCCAATGTCTTCTTAATATTGCATTTTTTTCATCTAAATTTAAACAGGTAAGCAAAGGACACTGATGAGTACAGATTGAATTTCCTGACTAAAGCTAATTTCATTTAGTCTCATCTCATGTTTCTATCTGTAAGCCATCAGTTAAAAGATCATGCAAAGGACAACTGAGCATGGTCACTCAATGCATTAACTGGCTAGGAGATGACATCGAATAAGCACAAATAAAAATGTGAAATTGGTCATCAGAGTTATACAAAACCCACACAGTCACACCTTGTGTAGGTTTCATAGAAGGCTTCAATAGTGCAGCAACACCACATGCAGATCAACCTCTTCTTCAAGCTACCTTAGAAATTTCTTGACCTGACAGGATTAGTAATTCACGTCAGGTGACACCATTATAGTATAGCAAAAAATAAATTTAGGGCTCAAAAATAAATTCTTTGATCATAGACATGCACGTGTGATACGCATATGTTTATGAAACTCATTGCAATAAATATGAGTAGAAATTAAAATCATATTATACCCTAAAGAACAACAATCACTATTGCTTCCTATATTCAAGAAATTCTTTGTTGATATGCTCACCTACAATTAATGCCAATATTTTTAATCCGTCGACAACATGCTACTGCAGGCAACAGATCCTCAAGATTGACTTTAAGCCTTAAAATTTACTCTTGAACCACGTTTCATTTTGGGGAACTGCACACATAATTTAGCCTTAAAATTAGAAGCCGAATGACACCCTTGTTGACATAGATGGAAATAAACTGACGTATATATTCAAAGGGTGAAGAATCTGGCACAGCTTCAGAATTGAAAACACACATTGGTAATCAACTCATTCTGCACAGGTGTCATATCGAAGGAGAGCATGAATCGCTGATGCAACATCCTCCTTCCGTACCAGCGCATGACGTTTGGCTCGTCGCTGTCGCTCTGTTGTGACCTGTTCTCCGCCTCATCGTCACCGACGGTGACACACGAGTTCTCAATAGTGGCGTCGGAGTGCTTCGGCCAGCAGCCCACCACAGCAGAGAGGCAGTTGGCGGCCTGCTCCTCCGCTGCGGGGGACAGGTCACCCGCGCCTGCTAGTCCGTCGGGGAAGGTGGAGTTGGCGCGTGACCTTGGAGGGGCGCCTGTCGGGGCCGCCGGATGTGGCCGCCGTGCCTGAGGAGAGGGCGCACCGCCGCCAGGTGCGCCGTTGAACTCGCCGTTGGCACTGCTGTGCATGTGCGAGATCCAGATCGGGTGGAGAGAGGGGATTAGGAGAAAAAGAGAAAAAGAAAAACTAGGCTTTGGTATATATATTGTGAAAATGGATGCACGTTATATTACGATTGTGGGGAGTCCATTTACGGTTGCGTGTCTGACTGGAGGTGGGGGAGTCAAATTTACGGTTGCGCGTTTGGTTTAAACTGTGCTAGATGACAATAAAACTAATTTACTACTGAGTTTTGTATTTATGGTTGCGGGTTTGTCAAACCGTTGCCTGACGCTCTAAATATTATTTAGAGACTACAATGCTTAATAGCAGTTATATATATATATATATAGGGTAATTATTTCATACTCCTAGAGACTAGTTACTCTCATGTGTATATCTCAAGATTTGTAATATATATAGCCTAAAAAATTATATGTGCGCGGAGTATATAATCATACTAGAACATCTACGGTAGTATATTTGTTGAGTATGCATGTATACATAGAGTATATTGTGACAGAACCGACCAATTTATACCAGATTAAGCACCGAATCGCTGCTTGCACAGAGACTACAAGTACTTAAGCTCGTATAAACCCGGTAGTCCGGAAATCTCGAAGGATTTCAAGTCATTCAACTTTAACCAAGATCGTAATAGATTAGCGTACATGTCCACGACATACATTCAGTTCGCACATAGTTCAAATACATCGGAGTTCAACAGTTATTACAAACCATAGTTTGAATTCAAAAGCGGAAGCGACATAGTTTTGAAACACGAGTCCTTAGTTCACAATACAGTGCCATATGCTTGATCAGTCCACAAAAGCATCAGGGAAGATAAGAGTTGACCATGCCCATGGTCTAGTCACTGCTCTCGACGGGGTACAAACAGTTCTCGCAATAGCCGAAGAAGCATTGCCCATCTGCAACAACAAGGGATAGAACCCTGAGTACGAGAAGGTACTCAGCTAGACTTACCCGTCATAAACCAGAAATAACCGACACCAAGGATTATGCAAGGCTGTATCTGGGGTTGGCCACACTTACCTTTTTGCAAGAAAGCGTTTTCATTATTAAATAATCATCATTAGAGTATTAGCAGTCAATTTTATGTAATCAACCTGATTAACTAGATTTGCACCTGTTCTAGAGCAAACACTTGACTACTTAATCAAGCAAGAGTGACTATTTCATCAATAGCCTTTCAGATTCACCAACCATAACCATCGTTAATTCCATATATTACTACGGTAACACATGCTCAGTCAAGTTACTCACTAACCAGGAGCGATGACGATTATAATCGATTCCTACCAGCTGGGGATAAAATGTCGCACACTCGCCCGACACACCCTGCCAGGTGGCCGTTGGCGACCACTTCAGGAGGTTCGAGAACCCAAATCGCGGGGTGGCCATGGGCCCTTCTACACCGGGGGTTATCTCAATGTCAGGTCGCTCAAGCTATTAACTGCCCACGGTCATGCCAGGTCGATCAGGCCCTGCCTGCCCTCGGACCATGCCAGGTCGATCAGAATAGTTGTCCACGGTACATATAAGGCCCCGGGTGTTAGGCGTCAACATCTCCATCACCGGCTCGAAAAACCTTACTCGGCTTCACGGGAGGTACCCGCACCTGCTCCGTTAAGTGATTGACGCGTTCAAAATGACTGAGGTGTGCCTTCGTCGGGTCCTAATCGACTCAGACGGGAGACTACTAGCACACCGAACTCATGTCCTGCTGCTCCTACATCCCGCCCAGTCTCAGATTAATTATCACATGGTTCTCTCCATGATAGCACCAGGCTAAACATGTTTAGTATCCACCTATATGCGGGAGACAGGAAATCACCCGACTTTTACCGGTCTAAGCAGGCTAAGCATAAACGAGCCTAGACTTATCAGGGATAACAAGGTAATATTTGCAGGTGGACAAGGATAATTAATTAATGCAACAACGGTATCACACAACTCCTATAACCTAATGCAACAATCATATCAGGTTAACTTGTAAACGGTAATTTGCAAACCGTAGGAGAAAATGCTCCGGGGCTTGCCTCGCTCGAAGTCGGCGGGGCGGTGATCACGGCACTCCGGCAGGTCCTCAGCGTCTCCTTCCGGAACCCTCTCCTCCGGTGCCTCCTCCTGGCGCTGCTCCTCCGGCATCGGGTCCTGAGCTTCCACTACCGATCCTGCGTGATGCGGTACATGAATGAATAACTTGAATGCACATGGGATGCATGGTGATGCAACACGAAGTACAGTTCAGGAGATAAGCACATGTCATCTACTGTTAATCAACCACCTAATTTAACATAACTAACTTACTACGTCCTGTTGTCACCACATCAAAGTTTGCTTAACGGGTTTATTAACCTCTAGCCAGAGCTAGACTAACTCTAAACAAACCAACCTATAACAGCAACCCATCCTAGACAGCTTGGAAAAACTCTACAAAAATTACTGGAGATTAACAACACTTAATCTAATCCTCTGTCCAAATTTCACCCCATTTGGACCTAGACTCTACCCCCTATGAAAAAGACAAATTCTATCCTGAAAAGGTGCTTTGAACTACACACCTTAGCACAAAGTATCAAACAACAGATTTCATAATTTTCTTCTGAACTTCTTAGCACAAGAGCAGTCAGTAAAATTTACCAAGTCCATACTCTTCATATTTTAATTATTACAAAATAAACAAGAAAACAGCATTTAATCATTTTAATTACTACTGCCAAATTATTTCACAGAGCATCCTCATTTTACATTTTTCCCAGAAACTATTCCTCAACACAAACCTAACAAAACAAGAATCACATTTTTTCTGAGATAAATACAATTTACTATGCATTTAACAAGATTTCAGCCTAAACATAAATTAAATATAACTACACAGAAAATCACCACAAACTGGACATATTATATTTTTCATGCATAGACCTCAACATAACAATCCTAACAAAACTTGTTCCACCTTTTTAGCATTTATATTTAGCAAGATATGAATTAAACAAGCAATGCAACAATTTCTGAAACAAATTAACAAAACCCTGAAAAACATTCAAACTGAAACTGCTAAGAGTACCTGAACCAGTGCACACAGACAGAACTGGACTCGCTGACACGCGGGCCCTCGGTCAACCCGACCCCACGCGTCAGACACACAGAACAGGGGAGGAGTTTGACCGCGCCGTAGCTCGCCGGCGGCGAACTTCCCGGCGTGACCGACTCCACCAACGGACTCACCTCCCCCTTCCGCACTCGAGGGTGCCCCTACTTGGCCCAGCGCAAGCTCGGACCGAGCTCACCGGCGGCAATGGCGGACACGGCGGCGCGGCCGTGGCTACGCCGGCCGATTCCGACCCCGACGAGCCAAATTAACCCCTAAAACCTACTCCGACGACCTTCCCAACGCTAACCCAAGGCTCGGAAGCCAGGGTGCAAGCTCCGAGCACCCATGTCCACGGCGGTGCCACTCCGGCGACCTTGGCAAGCGGCGGACGACGGCGTACTCGCGCTTCCAGACCCTAATCGGCCTAACCGTCACCACCACTAGCTCCAGCATACCGAGGCGATTCAAGAACGCTAGCTAGGGCAGATGGTTGAGCTCGGGAAGAGGGTTGGCCACGGCGGACCGAGCGCGCCGGCCATGGCGGTCATGGCGGACGGCGGCGTTCCGCGAGCTCCTAACCCTAATCGGCTAAACCATCACCCTCTACCTCCTCCTCGGACCTCACTAACCCCTAAACGAGCGCTAGGGTGACACGGAACCACGAGACGGAGGCCGACCACGGCGGACCGAGCTCGGCGGTCATGGCGGCCATGGCGGCGGCTCATCCCGAGGCTCACCTAGGCTTCCTACAGGGTGCTAAGGGTAGCACGGGGTGTGGGGGCTCACGGCGAAGCTTGGTGGTTGGATGGATGGTCGGTGCGGCGGCAGGACGACGGTGAACGGCGGTGGCGCTTGCCGGCTCGGGCGACGGCGAACGCGAGCGGGAGCGAGAGCGAGTGCGGGTGCGGGCGAAGCTCCTTATTTTCTTTCTCAAGCTCAGCCAGTCGACCACTTAGGTAGTCGTGGTTATAACCGGCCCTCCGCCGAGCCGAACGACTAAGGAGCATCAACTCAGCCACTTTGACATCGACATCATCCAATATGTCCCCCAGAGGCTGGTTGGCGAGACAAAGCTCAACTTCAGGCACGCCAACACGACCAAACACTCGCCCGAGGAAACGCCTTTCCTCCGGAGCACACTACAAGTGGCATGCCCGAAGGTTCGGACTCGTAAATAGCTCTATCGTCGGGTCTGAAACACCAATCTTCTTTGCAAAATAAGGAAGACTGGAATGGCTGGCTTCACCATATGGCCTCTTGCCAGGATTCTGCTCGGATTCAAGATCACCCGGCGCCTCAAAACCATCAACCCAGATATGCGACCCAGCAAATTCAGGTATAGACCCACGCGCGGGACTGTTAGGTTCAAGGTCCCAAAGCATCTCATCAATATCAGCCGAGGCTACCACATCAGCAGACGACGAAACAACCTTTTTTCCCCGGTCGTCACCAATAGAGACATCCTCCTCCGAACCCGCTTCATTTCCGGAGGTATCACTAACCTCCTCTGTTGAATCACCCTCAAAGCTGGCCTCTTTTTCAGCATTTTTCTCCTCATCCTTCTCATCATCGTCGGAGGTACCCTCGTCATCCGAAATATGGATGAGCGCCCCGATACCACCAACACGCGGCACGCACCCACTCGCACCAAAAACAACCCCGCCAGTGCCATGGGACATATAATAAAACCAATATACCTGCCATCCGCTCGTCCATTTATTTTTCTGAGCCTGCACTGGAAGTTTCGAACCAGCGCGATGGCAAAAGGTATACACCGCAAACTGACCAAAGCTGGTGTTACCCTTGCCATCAGTAATCCTCCGAGGCTGCATATGAACACGATGAGTCTGCACAAAACCCTCGACGTGCGGAACAACGCCCTGAGAGCGACAGGCCTAGGCAAAAATAGAAAGCTTCATGAAGCACGAAGGCCTAAGCTGATGGAACTTCAGATTAAACCAATGCAAAACCGAAGTTACAAAGGAAATCACTGGGAAACGAAGCCCGCTGCAAAGAACTCTTCAAATACAACCACCTCATCAGGCCCTGGCGTCGGAATGTTCTCTCCACTGCTGGCCGTCGCCTTCCTCTCCTCAATCCAGCCTCGCCTAACATAGGACGACAAATCTGAGTCACAAACCCGACTAAGACCAAACTCGAAGGTCACCCCATCACCTGCGGCAGATGGAGACGAAAGACGAGCAGTCTGCTTGGACCTGGCCATGACCGAAACACAGCGCAAGCAAAAAAACCTTCGCAGAAACAATAAAACAAACAACCTTCACAACAAGTAAAACACAGCAGCAGGGTGGCTAGAGCAAGAGGATGGCACAAACATGACCAACTCACCTACCGCATCTATTTATAGACAAAAGGGTGAACTGCCGGACGCAGAAAACTCAGAACGGTTCCCGAGACCACAACACAAAAAACGAAACAAACTTTTATAAAAACAAGTAAAATTGACGGCCCGGCCCACAAGCAGTCACGGGCGTCGCTGCCGAGGGACACATTACGTTTCCCAACAAGGGACGCTGCTTGGGCCCAAAGACCGTTGTTTGATCCAAGCCATCGAGGGGCTACTGTTGGGGGAAGGGACCCTCGGCATCTGATGTCACACGAGCTGTCATGGAGAAACCACCCTCGCACATTCGACAGCCTTCAAGAACCCTCGCCACTGACATGACCCTCGGGTCGGCTTCTATTTTTCGGCCTGCAGGGAGAGAAACCGTGAGAGCGCGGGAACTCGGCGCACGGCAAGCGAAGCTCGGCGCGTGGTTGGTTTCCTCGCCCTCGCGAAGGTGCGCGCGTGTCCGGCGGCGACGGGTACGAAGAAGGGAAGCTAGGGTTTCCGCACTTTCTGTGTTTGTACAATTTTACCCTCCCGCTGCACAGTACCAGGGAATCTTTCTTGTCCCTTTTTGTAAATTAGACCGTGACCCTGGTATGCCCTATAAATACCAAGGGATGAACAGTGTAAAGGGAGATGATTTTTTAGAAGAGAAGCAATTTACCACCTGTTACTTTTCACCTTCGCTCATCGTTCGGACGGTTGGCTACCGTCGCCTCACCCCAGTACACGTGCGGGGATCAGGCAGGTGTTGATCCAACACTGTAGCCCTGTGTTGTACCAGTGGACAAGGGTCTTTAGTCCCCAATACAAAATATGCTGAGACTAATAATTTTAAATTTGGAATGTTCAAAAGTCTATTCTCTATTAGTATTAATATAAAAGTTCCGTCGCCTCACCCCAGTACACGTGCGGGGATCAGGCAGGTGTTGATCCAACACTGTAGCCCTGTGTTGTACCAGTGGACAAGGGTCTTTAGTCCCGAATACAAAATATGCTGAGACTAATAATTTTAAATTTGGAATGTTCAAAAGTCTATTCTCTATTAGTATTAATATAAAAGTTTAGCTATCCCCTAATAACGCATGGACATGTTTGCTGGTAAAGACCAAAAGGCTGGGTACCATTTGGTAAAGACCAAAAGGCTGGGTACCAAATAATACGTGTGGTTCTGCACTTCTGCTCTTTGGCGAAGACTCTTCCAAGGAAAAGTTGCACAAGTCGTCGGCCAAAGAAGGAACGATCACCGACGCCGGAATTAAGATCCTTCCATGTTGAACACTTGAACGCCCTTTTCAACGTCCGCGGTCTTCCCCATGACCCAACCGAATAGATCAAAATGGAGAGCAGGAGAGAGTGACCAGATCAGCGCTTAGCATATATAACATACAATTAATAAGTTTATTCATTATTTACTACTCCTATATATATAGTCGTAATCGCCATGACCAATATATGACCCGTTCCGTTCTCTTACCGCAATTAGTGAGTCGTCCCCCTGGCCGTGTACGTACCACGTTGTTTCCTTCCATATACTCTCTCTTACCATGGCATGAAACACAGACCCTTGCATTGGAGCTAGCATACTACATAAGTTAGCCTCTGAGGCTCCGATCGAGATGCACACATCCTTGCAGCCCACCCAGCTGCAGCTCCACCACTCGCGCTTCTTCCTGGCGTTCTTGACCACCGCTACAGCACAAAGGAGCTGAGACCAACCATGGACCACGACGTGTTGCGGCACATCGACGAAGGTTTCCGCCTCGCCAGGGAGCTAATGGACGAGCTCCCCGCGGCCCAGAATGAGCCTACGTACCTCGCCGACCGCTGTCACGGCATTGTCCAAGCCTACGTCGCGGCCATCCGTATGCTTCACCTGCACGGCGGCACCGACGACGCGTCGTCGTCCCCACCGCCTTTTCGGCCTCTTCATCCTCCTCACTTCGATCAGCAAGACCACGTCTTCCCTCAGCTGGACCTCCTCCGCCCGTTCCTCGGCGGTGCTCCTTCGGCCCCGTCGTTGTTTCCGAAGAACCTCGGGCGCCTGATAGCAGAGTCGCCGTTCGTCAATACCACGCCCGTCATCGACGCTTTCGGCGCCGGCACATCGTCAAGCGGTCCTGTGAGGCGGCAGGCTTCGTCGTCGCGGTCGTCACTGCCGGTCCAGGCGCCGCAGCAGCACAGGAGGAGGTACGTGCGTTGCCGTTCGTTCGTTCCCCAGCTTGGCGTACGTTAGGGATCGGGCGGGCCTGCTGTTCGTTATGTTTTAGCGGTCAAGAGTTCAAACCCGGCCTGGAGGAGACCTTACCACATACCACGGAGTTTTCCACGCACGAACCTGGTAGTTGTTCACTTATTGCGACGCCCCCAAATACGTACCTACTGCGTGCCGAGTCAATATATACAGAGAGATAGAGACACATACAAGTGCTATTCTACACTCTAGGTGTAGAGTACTATTCTACACCAACTTATTGTATTGAACAGAATTCAGTAGTTTAGTAGTCGCGTGTCAGTATTATTCAGTATTTTTCGGTGCTGAGTGTCGTATTGATTCATATTGAATGTTGTTCAGTAGTACTTAATATTTTTTTCTGGTTAGTTTTGTCTAGTGGTGTAGAATAGGGTATAGAATAGTACTGTCGTATATGTGCGCTATCCTACACCCTTCTACACCATGAGCCAACCGACCGACCCAGCTAGCTTGGTACCGCCGCGCTTTTATCGGCCCATCCAGTTAGAGATGCAAGTATAAAATATTTTGGGTCATTGGATCGACCCAAAAAATTGATCAAATGAACTAGAGTGACATTTTTGTAGTTTGAGAAAAGTGAAAAAATTAACTAGAATGACATCCAATCATAATTAGTTGGCTGACAAAAAAAAAAACACTATTGGGTTGCATCCCTACATCCAGTCCCGACGCACCCCGCATCGCTCGCTGCCCCCGCATCCCGCGCGCCCGATTTCGTTTTTCTATAACCGTCCCCGATCCCGGTTTGTTCGCGCGCGAGACATGCAGTGCAAGTAGCTGCACTCCTCTCTAGGCTCTCACGTCTCACAGAGATTTGCATACACGCAACGAATGAGAAACGTACAGCCCTTGCTCCAGCTTGGTCAACACATGCGAATTTTTTTTATTAATAACTCAATTAAATAAGATATTTTAAAAACAACACTGTTTATTTTTTTTTTCAAAACTAACCCTTTTGTCACGCCATCACGCATCGCGCGGCAAAAGTGCCACTGTGGCGCGGCCAGGCCCCACGGCGCAGTTTGCCGCGCCAGGCGGGATGGCGCGGCTAGTGGATTTGCCGCGCCAGGCGGGATGCCGTGGCAAAACCCCCTCACATATTTTGCAAATTTTGTTTTATAAAAAATTATATGTTGGCAAACCCAACTTAGTTTGGGAAAGAAAAAAAAGCTCATCTCCAATAGTTTTCCATAATTCACTTAAAAATAAAAAATTATGGGTCCGCGCTATTGTTTTTCCCTTCGTGCGATTTCGATAACGCCGTAGCAGGTCGTGCCATCTGCTATGGCGGTTGTTTCACGTCGTTGCTCATGTCCAATCTGTTGTCGTGGTTGTTTCACGTCGTCGCTCATCTCCTTCACGCGTGTCGCCGCAGTTTCACGCCCATCGTCTCCAACTACGGCGACGCGCGTGAAGGAGATGAGCTAGCGACGACGTGAAACAATCGCCAGAGCAGATGGCGCGACCTGCTACGGCGTTATGGAAATCGCACGAAGGGAAAAACAATAGGACGAACCCATAATTTTTTGTTTTTAATTTTTGTTTTAAGTGAATTATGGAAAACTATTGGAGATGAGCTTTTTTTCTTTCCCAAACTAATTGGGATTTGCCAACATATAATTTTTTATGAAACAAAATTTGCAAAATATGTGAGGAGGGTTTTTGCCGCGCCATCCCGCATGGCGCGGCAAATCTACTAGCCACGCCATCCCGCCTGGCGCGGCAAACTGCGCCGTGGGGCCTGGCCGCGCCACGGTGGCACTTTTGCCGCGCCATGCGGGATGGCGCGGCAAAATGGTTAGTTTTGAAAAAAAAATAAACAGTATTGTTTTTAAAATATCTTATTTAATTAGGTTATTAATAAAAAAATTCACACATGCAAGGAACATGCACGGATACACCTCACAGGCTCATAGCACGTACTAGAATAAACATATATGCATACTCCCTCTGTTCTAAAAACAGAAGAATTAAAAATTCTAGCACATGTTATGGGTACTAAATTAGAGGAGAGAGTAATACTAAAGTTTAGATGATCAATTACTTAGCGCTACTAAATTGTGACTAGCTCAAGTACTAACTATTACTGACTTAAATTTTACCGGAGAAAAAATATTAAAGTGTACCGATAAAATATACTACTAAGTACTAAAAAAATACTGACAAAAATTAACAAGTACCAGTGAAGGTATCGAAGAAAAAAATAATGATAATTACTAAGTGGTGTCAGTATTTATCAATATTTTTTCTTTTATAATTATCAGTATTTTCTTTCGTAAGTATTTTTTATCAGTAGTTTCTAGTATCTTTAAATAGCTTTCAATAATAATCAGCATTTCTCTTCAGTGTATTTCAATATCTTTAAGTAGTTTTCATTATTTTTTATTCCGTGTATATCAGTATTTTTAAGTAACAAAGACTATATGTTGTTTCAGTATTTGTTAGTATAATCGTTCAGTATTTGTTAATATTGCCCTCTCTTTTTCCTTTGTTGTCATTATATTAGTAGTGCTCTTCGGTATATGTTAATATGTTGTTTCAGTTGTTGTCAGTATTATCCAGTTTCAGTTGTCAGTACTATCCGGTTTCAGTTGTTGTTAGTATTATCCTTCAGTATTATACTACTCCCTCCATTCCAAATTATAAGACGTTCCAAGAATCTTGGAGAGTCAAAGTTTTTCAACTTTGACCAAAATTATAGAGAAAAATATAAAGATTTATACCATCAAATATACATATTATGGAAATATAACTAATGGAGAATCTAATTGCACTTAGTTGATATCATAAATATTATTATCTTATTATATAAATTTGGTCAAAGTTGAAAAACTTTGACTCTCCAAAATTCTTGGAATGTCTTATAATTTAGGATGGAGGGAGTACTTGTTATCCAGTTTCAGTTGTTGTCAGTATTATCCTTCAGTATTGTAGTATTTGTTAGTATCTTCAAAGGTTTTCAGTATAATAACCTTAATAGTTGTTTGTAGCTTTAAATAATTGTCAGTATTTTAAGTATGTTTAAGTAGTATGTCGATACTATGATTCGATCAGTTTATTTAAGTACCTTTTCATATTTATCAGTATTTTTTATTGACTTTAGTAGTTGCTAGTATATTTAAATAGACATCTATTTTTTAGTTCAATATCTTTTTCACATGATTTTTTGATGTATCTTTATTAAGTAGTTGCTAGTTTAATATTGACTACAGTGTTGTAATGGCAACTACAATAGTCTTAGTACCAAAAAAAATTCTAAAACTAAAGAGTACTAAAAATACAGGGAACTACACTCGAAAAGAGATGTGCAAGTCACGAGCAGCTCGGGAGGAAAAATAAAGAAAAGTGAACCATGACTGCTGCTGATGCATGCAAACTGCAATGTTCAAGTTGTGATAGGAAACCACGTGCAAGTTGCATGCCTGCATGTAAAAGAGATCCATATAAAAAAAGCAATCAACGAGATCCCAGCCGGGCACGCGCACGAAACCAGGAGCAGTCGAGGCGAGTGCGGGTGGGTACGCTGCGGGGGCGTGGAGAGGAGTCGGAGGAGTCGGACGTGCGGGATAGGTTGGGCGCTGGGGTGCCGGACGAGTGTGTGGTCGGTTTGATCCACGGTTATATATATATATATATATATATATATATATATATATATATATATATATATATATTTAGAGCGCCAATGGAGCATCCCAAATTTCACAACCGTAAATGTTTTTACCAACAACTATCTTTCATGTATGCACTAGCAAAGCGACCCCGCAACCGTAAATATTTCAGCCCGCAACCGTAAATGTCGTAGAAGAAAGAGAATGATCTAGATAACATTTACGGTTGTGGGATGAGAATTAGCAGTAACTTTTACGGTTGCGGTATGGAAGAGAGAATGGTGTGGCTGCCATTTACGATTGCGGGTGAGAATTAGTAGTAACTTTTATGGTTGCGGGATCAGATGACTAGTGACGCTCTAAATAATATTCAGAGCGTTGCGCTTCAAATAGCGGGGTCCTATATATATATATATATATATATATATATATATATATATATATTATTTTCTACTCCTAAGGAGTAATTATTTCATACTCTTAGGGAGTAGTTACTCCCATATGTATATATCTTGATTATATTATATATGTATATATATATATTTGGAGTAGTTACTACTATCTTTAATAAATCATATTGCGTATATGTACATACTTATTTAATAGTTTGAGTATGTTTATATACTTATTTTACGATACTTCAAATCTTACTTACGTAAAAATTTTCAAAAGAGCATATACTTTTCACTATATTACTAAAATGTCACTACAGTAGTATATAAAATAAGTATGACCATATACTCTATATATGGTTTGTTTCTTGCGGGGCAGATTTGTTTCTTGCGCTAGAATTCTAATACAGATATATATATATAGTAGTTACTCTCATGTGGTATATCTCTAGATTTATGATGTATATAGCCTAATAAAGTATATGTACGCGGAGTATATAATCATACTAAAATATTTACAACAATATTTATGTTGAGTATGTATGTATACAAAGAGCATATGGTTATACTTATTTTATATAGTACTGTAATGACATTTATAGTAATATATTAAAAAATATAGGCTATGTTAAAAAAAATTCAGGTAGTAAGATTCCGAGTATCTTAAAATAAGTATATATATAAACATACTCAAGGTGATAAATGAGTATACATCCATACGCAATGTTGATTACTACTCCTGGGAGTAACTACTCCCGGGAGTATATAAAATTTACCCTATATATATATAGGGTAATTATTTCCTACTACCTGGGAGTAGTTACTCCCATGCATGTGGTATATCTTTAGATTTATGATGTATATAGGTCAACGAAGTATATGCACGCGGAGTATATAATCATACTAAAACATCTATGGTAGTATATATGAGTATGCATGTATACATAGAGTATATGGTTATACTTATTTTTTATAGTATTGTAATTATATTATAGTAATATATTAAAAAAATATAGGCTATGTTAATTTTTTTCACGTAGTAAGATATAGAGTATCTTAAAATAAGAATGTAAACATACTCAAGATAATAAATAAGTATATATCTATACACAATGTTGATTATTAAAATGGGAGTAACTCTGGGGGTAAGTTTTCTATACTCTCAGAAGTAGTTACTCACATCTTTAATAACATATACTATGTATGACTGCATACTTATTTATCATCTTGAGTATGTTTACATACTTATTTTAAGATAGCCTAAATCTTAATACATGAAAAATTGTATCAGAGTCCATATTTTTTAATATATTACTATAATGCCATTACAGTAGCATATGAAACAAGTATAACTATATAGTCCATGTATGCATACTACTCGACATACATAGTAATATAAATACTCTAGTATGAATATATACTCCGTGTACATATATTTCATTAGACCATATACATCATAAATATAGAGATACATGCATGGGAGTAATTACTCTCAGGAAGTAGGATATATATATATATATATATATATATATATATATATTACCATAACATTATAGTAAATCACATAGTAACCAGTTACTATAATCTCGTAAATTGATATAGTAATTATCGTAACTCAAAGTGGCTATAAAATAAATTATTCTGTAGCTAGCTATAGAGTATATATATATATAGAGAGAGAGAGTGAGTGAGTTCTCTATACTCCTGGGAGTAGTTACTCTCATCTTCAATAAACCAT
Source organism: Coix lacryma-jobi var. lacryma-jobi (assembly GCA_009763385.1). NCBI lineage: Eukaryota > Viridiplantae > Streptophyta > Magnoliopsida > Poales > Poaceae > Coix > Coix lacryma-jobi. Next base: position 49,400,885 of record CM019826.1, on the reverse strand, counting down.
ATTGAGTATGTGTATATACTAATTTATCAGTTTGAGTATGTTTATATATTTATTTTAAGATATTTTAAATCTTACTCACGCGAAATTTTTCAAAAGAGCATATACTTTTTATTATATTACTAAAATGACACTACAATAGTATATAAAATAAGTATGACCATATACTTTATGTATTCTTTGATACTTGACATATATGGTACTCTAAAATGTCTAGTATGATCATATACTTTGTCAACACTACAATAGTTGTTGATGGTATACCGTTATCATCAGGTCTTATAATTACTCTAACTTGCCAGTGAAAGACACACGGGAAGCAGTACTAATTAAGACCATTTTTGTTCGGCCTTTGGTGATTATTTTTAATTTTAGGAGAGAGAGTAGTGAGAGGATGACAATAATGGTTCCGGCACAGCGGACAGGCAACATAGATTTGCCACCGGACGATGGCTACACGTGGCGTAAGTACGGCCAGAAGGATATACTGGGATCCAGATTTCCAAGGTAATTCAATTTTGGTTTGAATCTATGCAGAAATTTACTTTCTTATTTGGCATGGTTGAATTGTACTGAAATGTTGAAAATCTCTCAATTACCTTATAATTAGGTGAGACGAACAGAGATTTATATTGGTAAATCAATAATATTGCCAATCTCGTCTAAATAGTATAGTAAATCTAACTTATATGATACTACAAGTAAATAAAGATTTAATTGGCTGCGACGCTGGGTTTCCAATGATTTCGTATATACGGGGGAGTTTGTTTTGTGGCAAAAAAAAAAATAGTTTGTTACATCAGATGTTGCGGCACTAATTTAGTCTATTAAAAATAAGCTAATTATAAAAATAATTACACCACCATATGCTAATTAACAAGACGAATCTATTAAGATAAATTAATCTGTCATGAGTAAATGTTTACTGTAGCACCATATTGTCAAATCATGAACTAATTAAGTTTAATACATTCATCTTGCAAATTAGCCTTCGGCTAAAAAATTAGTTTTTTTAATTACTCTATTTTTAATAGACTAAATTAGGACCACAAAATCCGATGTGATACGACTAAAAATTTTGCTGGAGAAATAAACATCACCTTATCTTTTATGCTATTAGGGGCTGGCAGGCAACTCAGCAGCCAAACAGCAATCCTGTCTACAGGCATAGCAAACTGGACACCTGAATCAGTTGCCTGGGCCAGGTAGCATGTGAAACCACAAAGCAAATAGCCCCTTAGGAATGTCTCAATGCAAGATTTGATCTTCCAGTTTCCAAGACCATGAAACAAAACATAAAACAGATCTCCTTCTCAGTGTAAAGTTTTATTGCACGGTTTTATAGATTATTTTAGCTATTTTTAGATCCTACCGGGCTCCGTATATGTGGCTCCAACGAGAAGAAATCGCCGGGATGAAACGTCCGAAAGCTCTCAATGAGCGTTTCACGTTGTTTCTAAAATTTTGGAAACCGAGCTGATTTGTTTCGTGGTCATGAAAACTTTCTCTTCTCTGGGCATGTTCGTTTCCCTGGCAAATTTTTTTTGCCAGTCGCATCGAACGTTGCGGCACTAGTTTAGCCTATTAAAAATATAGTAATTAAAAAACTAATTTGTCAGCCGGAGACTAATTTACGAAACGAATCTATTAAACTTAATTAGTCCATGATTTGACAATGTGGTGCTACAGTGAACATTCGCTAATAATGGATTAATTTATCTTAATAGATTCGTCTCAGTAATTAGCATATGACCCTGTAATTAGTTTTATAATTAGTTTATTTTTAATAGGCTAAATTAGTGCCGCAATGTTCGATGTGACTGGCAAAAAAATTTTGTCAGGGAAACGAACACCCCCTCTCTCCTTCAGTTTCATGCAAAAAAACTAATATGACACACTATTTAATGTACATGAAATCTTTGATGAAACTCTATTGAGACTGGGCTTATAGCATGCTACCTGCTGTCTTTGGTCACGAGATTCAAGTCACTGAGCATATGCTTCCACACCCTTTCCTATATGTTCGCATGGTTGTGGGTCATTCACATTTAACTTCATGTTGACTTAATTGCTTCACTTTTCTTGCTTTAATTTCTCACGGCAAAGGCCAACATCAGTGAATATAAATTGGTTATAAAGTCCAATTTCAAAACATCAACTGTCGTAACATATTGTCTGGTTTTGTTGTCTTAGATTTCACCTTGCTTGTGCGTATCCTGTGTCAATTTGTGCGCGCAAGAAATTGATTAGACAGAAGAAATCATATAACAGAAAGTAGTGTGAATCTCCAGTTCGCCACAGCGACACTTTCGCATAGTGAAAACACTATATCTAGACTACTAGTACGTTTTCACTATGGGTAATCAGCAGTCGTCTCGCAACGTTTTTTTTTAAAACATTTCCTATATTTTAGGCGCTTGAACAGTTTTGTAAAATCATTCTATAGAAAAAATTATTATTTATTTATTATGATTTATGCTAATAGTTTTGCACTATTAGATGGAGATCTGAAGGTTGTTAGTCATCTTCTGAAAAGATGCTATATTTTAGACGCCTGAAATATAGCAAATCCCTTTTTAAAAAATATTCCCTAATTATTATATTTCAAACATATGGTGGTGTATATATTGGATTTTGGTTCTACTCGTATTATACTAAATCGAATTTAAATCAAAAAGTGGTAAATCACAAAGTTGTGTAACTTTTCAAGATCTCAACTTTTATTTCGGCTATTTCTCCATCCGAGGTCATTTAAAAAATTTAAATTTTAAATTTAACAAATTCGAACATAGATTTCTATGATAAGATAGATTCAAATAAAAAAGTGATCAACTACAAAGTTTCATAACTTCACCAGATCTGCAACTTTCGTTTTGATTGTTTCTTCATCGAAGTCATTTGAAAAAAATATAATTTTGAATTTCAAAAAATGACAACTTCATACAAGAATTTGAAGTGGCAAATGATTTCAGCTGAAAAGTCATCAATTACAAAATTGTATAACTCATCAAGGTCTACAACTTTTATTTTGGTCATTTCTTCATCTAACAAAATAATAGTATATCTGAGACATATGTCATTTGTAAACAATGTTTACTATCATTTTGTTGGACGAAGAAATAACCAAAATAAAATTCGTGGACCTTGATGAGTTGTACAACTTTGTTGTTCATAACTTTTACAACTGAAATCTTTTGCCACTTCAAATTCTTATTTGAAGTTGCCATTTTTTGAAATTCAAAATCTGGATGTTCAAACAAAAATATGACCAAAATAATAGCATAAAACACAGTAAATTATTAGAGCATGATTTTATAAATTTTGAGAAAAAGTTAAGTGATTTGAAGTTAGTACGAGGAATAAAGACTAGTTACAAGTTTTAGCCAGAGATCAAAATGAGATATTAGAGTTCTTCGACAATTTAAATTAAATTTGAAACAATATTTTGAGATATCAAATGATTTCAAATAAAAAGTTATAAACATCAAAGTTATATAACTTTTCAGTATGTGCAACTTTTATTTTGGTTATCTCTTCATTCAAGATTGTTTGAAAATTTTAAATTTTAGTACTTAATTTAAATTATTCGGCGTCTATTTATAGGAACAGCTCTATGGCAGCTCAATATAGAGCCGCCCCTACAAATAGTTGCTATTTGTAGAGGAGGCTTATCACAAAGCCACCCTTAAAAATTCATTTGTCGGGACAGCTTATTTCGGAAGCATTTGTAGGGGGCGTTTACATAGAGACGCTTAAACAAAAAATGGGAAACGTTGCTACAAATTATTTTTATAGTAGTAAGGTAGGAGAAGGGAGCGAAGATAAGGCCGTGAGGGGCGGTGAGAAGGGGAGGGGCGGTAAGAGGAGGGGGGGGGGGGGGGGGGGGGGGAGAATAAAGCTGCTGAGACGTGGTTCTACAGTTTGAGTGACCACTTGAATAAAACTTTTGAGTCTAGGCACTAGACAGGGATCAATACTAGTTACTATTATCAAGGTTGGTTGGTTTCAAAATCTTACAGTAACGTACATTTTGTTAACGAACTGGCAGTGATATCTTTGTCACAAACGGTTTTATTAATTTTTCGGTAGTGATGGGACTATAGGGATTGTGGCTTATGTAGTAGTATGCATACTATTACTTTTTTTTTTATCATCAACATAAATATGTTAATCCCAATATCTCCCCAACATCAAAAGGTTGCATGTGTCATTTTCTTTATTTCATTATGTGTTTTAGAATTCTTATTAGTATATCCTATATTTCATGAAGGATGGAGTATATATAGTAATACTCCGTAGTTTTATTTTGCACTTTTCCTAATGGTCAGATGCCTAGCTATTATGGATTCTCTCTTCTGGTGATATCTTATCCATCCCTTACTTGATTTTTTTCGTCCATCCAATCTTAGCTTTACATGTCCTTGAGCCAACCAGGAGGATCCTTGCCTAAAATTTTGCTATATTTCAGGAATATGAAATATAATTAATAAGTCTTCATCACGAACTTCATCACGAATTGGTTTTCGATATGCATGAACGCATGGTACATATGCATACTCAATAAGTAATATATCTATATATGTATATCTCAACTCGTTCGGAATAATTATGCATGGCGAAAACCACATCACCTATGTATAGGATAATAATATGTAATTAATAAATATATACTTGCTTGTAGTGTATCAATATTGCTATATATCGGCAGGAGCTATTATAGGTGCACTCACAAGAACTACTACGGGTGTGAGGCAAAGAAGAAGGTGCAGCGCCTAGACGACGACCCGTTCACGTACGAGGTCACCTACTGCGGCAAGCACACCTGCCTCACGTCCACGACGCCGCTCCTCACCCTCCCAGCAGGCTCTGCCACTGGGGGGGCCTCAACTACCAGCAACATGCTAACCAACTCCCCGACTGGTTCAGCAGCAGTCCTTGCACCCGGCCAGGACCTCTTAATGGCGGCCGCTGAACATCCTGCACGAGCGCTGTCCACGACCATCCAGCTCGGCATCAGCTGGATGTCATCAACCCTCGTTGGCTCAGGTTCCGCCGAGGGAAGCAACACTCAGGTGAACGTGGCCGCATCAAGAATGGACACCGCCGAATACCCGGTTATGGATGGACCTAGCTGATGCCAACTCTGGCAGCAACGGAGGGAGCAGCACGCATGGACGCCATCTTCCCTGCTCATCGTCATTGATGTCGTACCTAGATCCATGCATGTGGATGTGCATCTTAGGCCTTGTTTAGAAATATTTGGAAACGCACTGTAGCACTTTCGTTATTATTTGACAAACTTTGTCCAAACATGGACTAACTAGGCTCAAAAGCGTCTCGACATGTAGATACTAAAAGTACAATTAATTATTTTTTTACCTACATTTAATACTCGATGCATGCAGCTAAAAATTGATGTGACGAAGAATGTAGAAAAATTTGGGGGAAGTTGGGGGAAACTAAACAGAGACCTAAGGACCAATGTCCTCTCTGGCGATCGGTCATTGTGATTCGAGTTTTCATCATCATTTATGACCTTTTAACTTCTTACAACAACCATGTAGGCGTAGGCATGGCATAGTGTGTGTGTATATATATATATATATATATATATATATATATATATATATATAATCATACTCCTAGGGAGTAGTTACTCCCATGTGTATATCTCTTGATCTATGACGTTTACGATCTGACGAAGTATACGTAAACGAGGTATATAATCATACTAAACCTTCTAGGTACCATGTAGGTTAAGTATCCAAACATACATACAGTATATGATCATACTTATTTTATATACTATTGTAGTAGTATTTTAGTAATATATTAAAAAGTATAGAATCTTTTGAAATTTTTTGCGTAAGTAAGATTTGAAATATCTTAAAATAAATATATGAACATACTAAAACTGATAAATTAGTATGTACGCATATGTAATGTGGTTTATTGAAGATGAGAGTAACTATTCCAGGAGTATAGAAAACTCATTTTATATATATATGTATGTATGTATGTATATATGTATGTAGGTATATATGTATATATATATGTATATATATATATGTATATATATATATACACATATATATATATATGTAGATATATATATACATATACATATATATATATATGTATATATATATATGTATATGTATATATATATATGTATATATGTATATATGTATATATACATATATATGTATATATGTATATATATATATACATACATATGTATATATGTATATATATATATACATATATATGTATATATGTATATATATATATACATATATATATATGTATATGTATATACATATATATATATATATATATATATATACACGGTAAATTTAATATACTCCCGGAAGTAGTTACTCCCACCTTCAATAATCAACATTGTGTATGTATGTATACTTATTTATCACCTTGAGTATGTTTACATACTTATTTTAAGATACTCAAAATCTTACTACCTGAAAAAAATTAGCATAGCCTATATTTTTTAATATATTACTATAAATGTTATTATAATACTATATAAAATAAGTATAACCATATACTCTATGTATATATACATACTCAACATAAATATTATTGTAGATATTTTAGTATGATTATATACTCCGCGTACATATACTTCGTTAGGCTATATACATCATAAATCTAGAGATATACCACATGGGAGTAACTACTCCCAGGGAATATGAAATAATTACCCTATATATATATACTATATTGGGAACTCATGGCTTCCAATAGTTATCGGAAGCCCTAACCAAATCACGTAAATTGGTCCAACCGAAACAGCACCAGGCTGCTAGCCGACAAAGCCCACCATCCCGGACCATATAAATGGCACCTGAAACCCTAGCCCACATATCCAGCCCCCAGCCCCCGACCCCCAGTGTCGTCGCGCTCCACCGCGCCGCATGCGCACACCCTCACCGTGCGCCATCGCGTGCCCCCGCGCCCTCCTCGCGTGAAGCCCGCGCGCCGCCACGACGATCTGCTGGCCTGCCCGTGGTGCACGCCGCTGCCCCTCGTGTGGCGCGGCCTCGTCGACACCGCCCCGGCCCTGCTCCACCGCGACGTGGTCCTCATCGGCGAGTAGGACGACCTCCCAGATGAGCGTGTTGGGTTGCTGGCCGGAGGACGGGGTAGCGGGGCATAGCAGACGGCGTCAGCGACGGACACGAACGTGGCGACCTCGGTGATAAGTTGCGGGTTGCGGAGGGCGGCGAGGTACCCGGTGTTGGCGGTGGCGTCCAGTAGCAGCAGGAGGAGCTCGAGGAGCCACGACGTGCAGGCGGTCGACGAGGTCCGCGGCGAGCGACGCGACAGAGAGGTGCCAGCTCCGGCCGAAGGTGAGGAGTGCGTCCATGTGGTGAGCGGATGGCGGTGCCGCGGAAGGGTGGTGCGCCGTCGCGCGAGCCACCACGTGATGTGCGTCGGCTGCTCCTCCCCCAGATAGTTTTTATGCTTTCAAGCATAGATCTTTAATTCTTTATGCATAGCGAAAACTATGACAGCAAATATGTCAAGAAAAATAGTGTTTTATGCTTGCAATTATCGGTTTGTATGCATTGTTGAACCTGTCATTTTAGAAATATTTGTGATTTCTATGCTGAGTTTCCTAGATTTCTATGCACGATGTAAAAGTGATGCTGGAGATATGCATTTGTTATGTTATAGCTATGCTCTCGTCTTCAACATTCTATGCGTCCGAAGAGTCCACGAGAATGATATAATCTTGATGGCAATAAGATTCAAATTTCAAATTTTATGGGAAAATATAGATTTCTATACATCAAGCCCACTAGTTTCTATACATTAGGCTAAGTGGAATTCAAATTTCAAATTCAAAGCAAAAGGTACCTAAGTTTCTATACATGAAGACATAAGTTTCTATACCTCACAGGCTCGGTTAAATTCAAATTTCAAATTGTAAGAAAAGGGGGACATGGTTCTATGTTTTGTAGGGTTTCTGTTCATTGCTACCTGTTAATTATGCATTGTTCTATGATGGAACCTTAATATGGACCATGCCATAATTCAAAATTATTGGAACATCGAATGGTGCACATGTTTTTATGCTCACGGTCACATGATTCTATGCACTCCTTTCCTATTAATAATACATCCTCTCTGTTAAGGTGGACCCGATACGGTTTTCGAAACAATAATCCCGCAGAGGAGAGGGAAGGGGAGAATGATTCTATGCTTTGTAGGGTTTTTATGTATTTTTCACTTGCTAATTATGCAGTGCTATATGATAAAAACTTTTGTATCAATGTGCCTTGATTCAAATTTCAAATTTTTAGAGAACATCAGATCGTCCATTGGTTTCTATGCTCACAGTCACATGATTCTATGCGTAGTCAGAAGCATTAAACTCTATACCTTAAAGTATAAAATTATGAATTTCAAAATTTTCAAAAAAATATTCAAAATGGATCTTGAATCGTGCATATAAATGTCAGGATTCAAATGGTGAAAACCGTTTTTGAATTTGATGTTTCGTTGAAGAGTTATCGTGAAAAAATGGAAGAAATTGGATTGGGTTCTTTGCATGTAGGCATGCGTTAGTGCTTGACGAACCAGAATGTCAGAGACATCATCAGTAGATGATTACTCAGACCAGTCCTGGAAGTCACGGGAGATCCGAAGACGTGATACAAAGTAGACATGGATTAGGACTCTCATTGTAACTTAGTCGGACTACTGAAGGAAGTTTTGTAAATAGAATAGGACTCCTCTGTTGTAAGCAACTAGGACTCGGTATGCGCCGTGCTCTACCAGGCTATATAAGGAGAAGCAGGCGCATACCCCCACCATTGAATCTTGAATCATAACACAAGGCACACGCCGCCACTGGACGTAAGGTATTACGCTATTTAGCGGCCTGAACCAGTATAAATCGTTGTCTCTGTGTTCTCGCCGAGTTCTACGAACGCCGATCCCCACCGAACAAATCATCTCGAGAAACCCCGTGACGAGTTGCCGGTTAACAAACACTGATAACTGGCGCGCTAGGTAGGGTCTCTCGGCGATTCCATGACCAAGAGCTCGACGAACCACTTCAACATGTTTCCGACGGGATCTATTTTTGTTTTGGGCTCATGGACTTGCATAGCGGATGATCAAGGAAAGTTGCATGGCTACCTTCAACTCAAATCAGAAGCACAAGCCACACAAAAAACAGATGATCTTAGACAAGCGCTGAGGAATCTCACGCTCGTGGATCCGCAAAGACATTCAGATCGAGCTGAAGCATCCGACTCCTACTCGGACACGCAATCTTGGTCCAAAGAGGACTTGGACTCTAGGCACCACATCCCTTTTGGATTACACAACACAGCAAAGACCTTCCAAGAGTTGATTGGATCGAATCTCAAGAAGCTTCAGCAGATCCCACTAACAGGGGCCCAATAGGGACTCATGTTTAGCTCAACCGAGGAAGGCAACATCGTCCATTGGCCAATACAACCAGCCCCGGCTAGGTTGGTTGGCACGATTGACCAACAACTTTTATACCAATATGGATACCAGCTCCCCTTCGAAGAGAACAACACCTCAATGGAGCTAATCTCTAACGCTTCTACCCTGGAATCAGTTACACCGGGATCAACAAATCAGGGTTTCACTCGCGAAGTCTTCATGACAGGACAACACTCATCATTACGACCTCCAACTCCCCCAGATGTCTTCCGTGATGATGAAACCTTGAGTATGATACCTGATGACGATCCAAAAGCACCTGGGGAGACTGAGACCTTAAAAGTGGAAAGAATAACGAAAAATCAAGCTAAAGATGCCTGAAGAAGACAAGCGACTCATCGTAAGGAGGCAATCGATCGATACCAAGCACAGCTTGAGGAATACAACAGTCGCAGATGCTTAGCAGAGGAAGCCGAGTTACAAGCCTGCAATCAACGCGACCAGGACATACAATCTCAGTATGATCACGATAGACGATGGACCGACTGCTCGCGCAACCTCGAGCCTGAATTCATGAGGGTAGCTGGGCACAAGGTGTACCAAACCCCTTACCAGAATATCATGGCTCTAGCCACGAAGATGGGAGCCAAAGACAACCGCACAACAGATGAAGAGCGACGGTTGATCATGCTTTAGACTACCACACTACAACTCAAAGGCAGAAACCTTGAGTCTTTAGCCGATGCTCAGGACTCATCCCATCCAAGACAGAGACGACCCGCTCACGAACAACTCGGTCGCGTTCTAGCTAAGAGCTGTCTCGGAAACCGGGTCCTTGATCAAGCAGAGGGAGGGGCCGAATCATCATATCGAGGAGGCGGCAATCTAGACTCCGACGCAGTCGATCGCTTCCCCTGTTTTTCCCAAAGGCTTGGAGCAGTCCTGTTCCCCCATAAATTCAAACCTGGGAACTACTCCAAGTACGACGGGAAAACAGAACCCAAACGGTGGCTCAGACTATGTCAAAGCAACGATGTCAAAGCACTATTTCTACCAATGGCTCTAGAGACAATGCCTCTTGCATGGTTTGACAGACTCTAGGCCGAGTCCATCGACTCCTAGGAACAACTTCACCGTGTCTTCATCGAGAACTTCGCGGGTGTTCCCAAGAGACCAGACCCTCGAACTAAGCTGCGAACCTGCAAGCAGCAGAAGAATGAGACCTTGGGAGAATACTATAGATGTTTTTCTGAGATTCGCTCAACAATCTCGGACATAACGGATCGAGAAGTAATTGATCTTTTTGGCAATGGAATTTGCGAAAGATACAATTACAAAGACTTCATGAAGCAAGACCCGATCACCGCTGACGAGTTCCACCGAGTAGTGAATTCCATGATCCCAACAGAAGAGCGCACTCAGGAACGCTTTCCCAAAAGAAACACGCAAGGTGATCGAGGCAACAATCAGAGAGGAAATCAGCCGCCCCAGCCCGGAAAAGGATCGAGGATAGCACTATGGCATCCATGGAGCCTTAGAAAAAGGGGAACAAACCTTCAAGCTTTGATGATCTCCTAGACGGTCCATGCCCCTTTCACCAGAAAGGAGGACACCCGACCAGACACTGCAGACAACTCAAAGGACGAGGATTGAACTCCGACTTCAACAAGAGCAAGAAAGACAAAGGCAAAAAGACAGCTGAAGACCCGCATCAGGGCGCTGGCAACTTTCAACACCCCAAAGGCAGTATTAACGTCATATTTGGAGGAGTAACCACCAGCGATAGCAAGCACCTTCAGAAGCTTTCCTTGCGAGAAATCATGTCAGCCGAACCAGCGACTCCTAAATACCTCGACTAGTCTGAGCATCCGATAAATTTTTCTTGAGCAGATCAATGGACCAGTGTCTCCAATGCAGGGCATTACCCGCTAGTCCTGGATCCTACGGTCGCCGGGTTCAAATTAGGAAGAGTACTTATAGATGGAGGAGCCGAACTCAACGTCATCTTCGCAAGCACCCTACACAAGATGAACCTAGACCTAGCAACTCAGCTCACACCTTCAAGTGTCCCCTTCTATGACATAGTACCCGGAAAGGTGGACATACCACTCGGAAGGATCATCTTACCCGTTACTTTTGGAACTCTAACCAACTATCGAACGGAGTACATCAGTTTTGAGGTAGCCGATTTCGAGTCATCTTATCATGCCATATTCGGACGACCAGCTATCGCCAAATTCATCGCAGTACCACATTATCTGTACCTACTCCTAAAGATGTCGGGTCCTAAAGGAATTCTAACCTTCAAGGGAGATTTGAAGCGTTCCTTCGAATGTGACACAGAGGTTGTCCAAATTGCGGAAAAAGCTCAACTTACCACAGAGATACAGAAACTCACGCAAATGGTACATAATACCAAGTCTGAGGACTCGGAGATTCCGGCCAAGAAGGCGGGAACCATCCAATCACCAGCAGAAGTCTCTACAAAAACGATCGACCTGGAAACTGGCGATCCCTCGAAGACGGTGCTTATCACCGCTCACCTATCTGAAGCATAGGAGCTCGCGCTCACCAAGTTCCTCAGAGCAAACAAAGACATTTTCGTCTAGAAACCAGCAGACATGTCAGGTGTTCCAAGGAACTTGGTTGAGCACAAGCTAGAATTAAAAGAAGGTTCCAGACCCATCAAGCAAAGATTACGTCGTTTCTCACTAGAAAAAAAGGAGGCAATCAAGAAGGAAATAGGCAAACTACTAGCAGCCGGGTTCATCAGAGAAATTCTTCATCCCGATTGGTTGGCCAATATAGTGCTATTAAAAAAGAAGAACTCTGCTGAGTGGCGCATGTGCGTCGACTACACATACCTCAACAAGCACTGTCCAAAGGATCCTTTTGGATTACCAAGGATAGACCAAATAGTTGATGCCACCGCAGGTTCTGCTCTATTATCTTCCTAGACTGTTACTCCAGGTATCATCAGATCGCTCATAAAGAGGAAGACCAGCCCAAGACATCGTTTATAACTCCGTTTGGCGCCTACTGTTATAAAACCATGTCCTTTGGGCTGAAGAACGCAGGAGCCACTTATCAACGAGCCATCCAAGATTGCCTAGGTGACCAGATCGACCACAACGCGGAGGCATATGTTGATGATGTGGTCATAAAAACAAAAGATCCGACTACCCTCATAGCAGACCTGGAGGAAACCTTCACCGGATTATGCACTTATAAATGGTGGCTAAATCCTACAAAATGTGTTTTCATAGTACCCTCAGGACAGTTACTCAGATTCCTGATTAGTCATCGAGGCATCAAAGCTAGCCAAAAGCAGATTAAGGCTATCACCGCTATGAAGCCACCAACCTCGGCCAAGGATGTTCAAAAGCTCACTGGGTGCATGACAGCTCTCAACAGATTTATCTCAAGGCTAGGAGAAAAGGGATTATCTTTCTTCAAATTACTTAAAGTTGGTGATAAATTTCAATGGACAGAAGAGGCTGACAGGGCCTTTGAGCAACTCAAAGAATACCTAATCAACTCTCCTATCCTAACACCGCCAGAACCTAGGGAACCAATGATGCTATACATCGCAGCTACTACACACGTGAGCACAACAATAGTGGTGGAGCGCAAAGATGATCATCATGTTTATAATATCCAATGACCGGTCTACTACATCAGCGAGGTACTCTCCGACTCAAAGGTCAGGTACCCGCAAGTTCAAAAATTGTTGAACGCTCTACTCATTACATCAAGAAAGCTACGACACTACTTCGAAGCACATGAAATCACAGTTATCACAGACTTCCCGTTGGGTGAGATCCTTCATAATCCTGATGCTACGGGTAGAATCTCTAAATGGGCAGTCGAGCTAGACACCCTAAATATCAAATTCACTCCAAGGAAGGCTATCAAATCTTAAGTCCTAGCTAACTTCGTCGCCGAGTGGACAAAATTTCAGCAGGCTCAAGATGGCTTTATCCTAGAACATTGGAAGATGTACTTTGATGGATCCTTAAAACTCGGTGGTGCGGGCGCCAGAGTCCTACTCATATCACCAGTAGGAGAGCAACTCATGTATGTTCTACAAATCATGTGCTCAGCTACCAACAATGAAGCAGAATACGAGGCGCTTCTTCACGGGCTACGATTAGCAGTCACTTTGGGCATCAAGCGACTATTAGTCTATGGCGATTCCTCTATGGTCATTCATCAAGTCAATAAAGACTGGGACTGCACCAAGGAAATAATGGACGCCTATTGCGCTGAAGTCCGCAAGCTAGAGAAAAATTTCTCAGGACTGGAACTCAACCACATCACGCGAGACCTCAATGTTGCCGCTGACGTTCTGGCTAAACTTGGATTCGACAGGGCTTCTGTTCCGAGTGGTATCTTTGTACATAAGCTATCCAAGCCTTCAATCCGGCAAAAAGAGGAACCCGCCCCAACACCAGAAAGTCAGATCCTTACCGTATCACCCGACTGGACCATGGTCTTCATTGACTACTTCAAAGAGCACAAACTGCCGAGTGACATGGCCATAGCGGAACAAGTCACCAGACGTAGCAAAAACTATGTTCTAGTCGGGGATAAGTTATATCGACTCTGCGCTTCTTCAGGAGTTCTACTAAAATGTATCTCTCCAGAAGAAAGTAAAGAAATCTTGGACGAAATTCACTTTGGGTGTTGTGGCAATCATGCAGCATCAAGGACATTAGTCGAAAAAATCTTTAGATCCGGGTACTACTGGCCCTCAGCCCTGAAAGATGCAAAAGACCTAGTCCGTCGTTGTCAAGCATGCCAATTTTTCGCAAAACAACAGCATGTCCCTGCACATGAGCTGATTTGCATCCCTCCATCATGGCCGTTTTCGTGCTGGGGACTCGACATGGGGGGTCCTCTAAAGCACGCACCTGGTGGTTTTGAGTACATCTACGTGGCAATTGACAAGTTTACCAAGTGGATCGAGTACATGCCTCTAGTCAAATTCAACGCCTCAAAATTAGTACAATTCATGCAGAGTATCTTCCATCGTTTTGGGGTGCCGCATAGAATCATCACTGACCTTGGGTCTCCATTTACGACAATTGAGTTCAAATCCTGGGCCAGTGACTGTGGAGTAAAGATAGACTACGCATCAGTAGCTAACCCACAGTCAAATGGTCAAGCTGAAAGAGCAAACACCCTCATATTAGCCGGCCTCAAACCAAGACTGTTTGATCTCCTAAAGGATCACGGCAGGAAGTGGCTGGAAGAGTTACCCAAGGTAGTTTAGGGGCTACGGACATAGCGAAGCAGAGCAACAGGGCAGACTCCTTTCTTCCTGGTCTACGACACGGAAGCAATCCTCCCAGCAGACTTAATATGGAACTCTCCAAGGACTGAGCAGTACAATGAAGGTGAGGCCGATGGCACAAGGCGACTAGAAGTCGACAATCTCGAAGAAGCCTGACTAGCCGCACTCTTTCAATCAGCAAGGTATCTACAAGGGATGAGGCGCTATCACGACAAGAACGTCCATCACCGTACCTTCCAAGTAGGCGACATGGTCTTGAAGAAAATTCAGAACACCACAGGACGCCACAAGCTCATGAGTCCATGGGAAGGACCATACATAGTCTCCAAAGTTACAAGACCCGGGTCGTTCGAGCTAGTCACAGTGGATGGTTGTCAAGTGCCAAATTCATGGAATATTGAGCATCTAAAAAATACTATACCTAAGGACTACGCTACGAATACGACTCAGGCAACGTGTAATCCTCCAATTTATATTAATAAAGATTGATCTTCAGCGGAAAAGCAAAGCATTACAAGTCTTTCTTTTTCAGCAGCTATGTTTATCACGACAATTAGTCGGATAAAACAAACTGATCCATAAATT
This sequence comes from Coix lacryma-jobi var. lacryma-jobi, assembly GCA_009763385.1. NCBI lineage: Eukaryota > Viridiplantae > Streptophyta > Magnoliopsida > Poales > Poaceae > Coix > Coix lacryma-jobi. The sequence continues at coordinate 49,385,563 of CM019826.1, read as the reverse complement.
CTACAGAGAGCATACAATAGGTTTTAGCCATTGTATATCGCTACTCTCAAACTCCATCGATTAATATTTTTTTCCGGATTAGATTTTTCTAGCCAAGAGCAGGCTATATTTGAGTTACGAGCTCTGAGCTCAATACAACTCTACGGTTAGTACGGCTTAAAACCCGGCTACCAACCTATAGAGAACACAATATTTTTAAAGAGAAAATATTGGTTCCTATAAGGCGCGATAAGAAGAGCAACCCTCACCTTGTCGCACCCTTAATCGGATAGAGGATGCTCTGATTCTGCACTCAAGCTACATGCAACAAGAGGATTCGATCCACCCTATAGGAACCATCACATTGGTCCTTACAAGGTGCTTGATCACGCCTATCCCTTGAAACAGGATACTAAGAGTAGTACTCGGGCAGGCTAAGCATTCTTTAAAATCATCAAAGATTAAGAAAAGCTAAGTCACATGACCCAACCTAAAGTGCTAAAGGAGCGCTCGGATAGACCCGTCCAACGAGACGCCTGGTCATACATCCATCATAACAAAGACCCGTTGACAAAAATTCCTTGCAACGATGAGTCGACAACAAAAAAACTCATACACAACAAAGCAGATTCAAAAGTAAACCATACTTTGTTTCTATAATTATCAACATTTTCTGTTTACAGGAAATACAAGATCCAGTCATAGACAAAGGACTACTACTCAACAAGATCTAAGATTTGAGAGTACTCCTCCGCGACAGTCTTGACTTCATCCTCCATCGCCGTATGATCTTCATCGCTCTTCCCTTCAGGCAAAGTCATGATGGAAGATAGATCAAAAGATGGCAGATGGAGTCGCAAAGTAGCAAGGAGTCCGCACACCACCGAAGTAGTCATATCCTTGATATATTGGGTAAGCCACACTGGCGCGGCTTTAGCTTGATCAATCATGGATTCTTCGACTCCTTCAGGGCGTGGCACCAAGTCAAGCACTGGCTCCACAGCCTGCTCTAACGCCTTCAAAGAGTCTTGAGAAGTTTTTAAAGACTCTTGGGACTCCTTCAATTGCGCCTGAACCGCTTCCAGAGCTTCCCGCGACTCCTTCGTCGACTTCAAAGCCTGCAGCAGGTCTCGATCAGCACCTTCACGAATCAATTTGGCTTCTTGAAGAGTACTCTGTGCATTAGCAAATACCTCCTCAAGTTCCGTCTCCTTACGGTTGAAAGCATTCTGCCATCCCGCTGCAAGATTCTGTGACTCTGCAAGCCATAACATAAACACAGATGAGTACTATGACTTCAAAACCAAGGATCTAGAAGTTTATCTCCGACTAACCAGTGAGTTGTTTCTTCGAAGACTTCATAGTCTCCTTGAACTTCTGCTCAGCGGTAGCATGTTTAGAGAGAAGATCAATCTCTCGCTGATTGGCTGCATCCCGCTCATCAACAACAATCTTAAGCTTTTGCTGAAGCTCATTGATGCAGTTGTGCAAGACTTGAGTAGCCACCTTCTGGCTAACTTGATCCTAGGCTATATATTATTTCAGAGCTTGATTTTCGACGGAAAGCTCCTAGCGGATCCGAGTAATCTATTCAGTCACTTTAACGTCGAAACCCTGCACAGAAAAGATGTTTTAGCACTCGGAGCAATGACGCCAAATCAAAGGAAATTCAAGGGTTACCTCAATAAATTCCTTAAGCGCCAAAGTCGGCGCCATCACCTGATCACCCAGTTCCTTTAGACGGACAAGATCTAGGTTGTACCCCACGACTTCGAGCTTCATTCCTTGATGTGAGGACTCGGGGGCATCACGAGATCCTTTCCGCAAAAGGACTGAGGCTTCGACTTCATCGCCAGCATCGGTACCAGCTCGGACCATCTCCAGAGTCGGCTCATCAGGCTGACGGAAGAACCAATCATTCATCACTCGGTTAAGTTCTAACTGAGCGGGAGAACAAAAGATAGAATACAAAGCACCAACCTGAGGCAATGGAAGAATATCCACCTAAAGATCCTTATCGGTAAGGGCACCAGATGGAGAGGGGTCGGACATGGTATTCACCTGACTACAGGTAGGAGGGATGCTTGATCTTGCTTCCTCCTGCGTCTCCGACTCCTCCCCTTTCTGGGCTTCAACCGTATCATCTACGGTAGCTTCATCAATCTTCACTTTCCTACGGAGTCAAGTGCACATAATGACCAACAATCATGAAAAACAGTACACAGTTTACAAACTTCACCAGAAAAAGCTTACTTGGTTACCTTCAAGTTCAGGGGAAGCTTCAGACTTTGCTTTTTTGGTTGCTGCTCCGGGAGGGAAGTTTCTTCCGTAGCAGCTCCGCCAGCAGAAGATCCTTGGGCCGTCCTATCGTCTACATCAAATAGAGATATAAGACACGGATTTATAAAGCTCCAAACAAATAGTCAGCCAAGTACTCGGGTTCCCTTACCAGGAGCACCCGGATTATAGTGTTTCTCAGCCAACACTTTTGATGAAAGAATTTTACAGCAAGCACAGCGATTACCAGTGCGAGCCTTCTTCGGGACGAGTTCTTCGGCTTCATGAAGTAGACTCGGAGAGCGCTTCCGGCTACTCTCAGCACCGGGATCTAGGATCATGACATCAGAGTCAGTTGATTCTGAGTCAAATCCATCAAGATCACCAAGAGAACTCGATTCATTAGGAAGATCCTCACTGCGGATAGGACCTTCAGGAATGATGCCTCCCCCCTCTTCACTTTTTGAGGGTAGCGGACAGAAATTGTTGTTGTTCCATCCTTGATTCTATCACAACAAAAGGAAGGATATTAGCATTTAGTCGATAACATAAGCAGATACGATAGATGTTAAGATTTCTTACTGAAAGGATCAAGATGCCCAAGAGGGGGGGTGAATTGGGCTTTTCTAAAACTTTAGCAAGAATTAAAACCTATTAAGCCCAATTAACCCCCTTGTTCCTAGAAGTATATTTCTTTCTATTCTACCGCACAAAAGACAATGTCTATGCCACTCCTACTCTAGCAAAGCAATTCAATAATGAATGAACAACAAATATATTGCGGAATTGAATTGCTCAAAGGTAAATGCGTAAGTAAAGGAGTAGAGATGACAAGACGATCTTTTTGCCGAGGTATCGAGGTGTCGGCACACCCCCTAGTCCTCGTTGGAGCACCCGCGCAAGGGTATCGCTCCCCCTTGATCCGCGCAAGGATCAAGTGCTCACTACGAGCTGATTCTTTACCACTCTGGCCCGGTGAATCGCTCGCTACCGGTCACAACTTGACTTGGGTCATCCACAAAGCCTCCGGATGATCACCAAGCTCTTCGATCACCACCAAGCCGTCTAGGTGATGCCGATCACGAAGAGTAACAAGCTAGAACTCTCACTTGACCAAGACAAGGCCAAAGAGATGGATGGATGCACACTTCCTACTCAATTCTCACTAGGAGGTCACTAATTCTCTCAATCAGCTATTCTCTCAACCTCACTAGGGCTCTTGCACTTTCTCACACTCACAATGTGTCTCTCAGCAGATGGAAGTGGCAAGAACACTCTAATGGAGGAGGGGGAGGAGTATAAATACTCCCCCAACCGGCCATCCAAAAGACCACCGAACAGGTATTTCTGCGGGGGCATTGGACGCTCCGATGACCTCAACCAACGGTCGACTGTACCACCTGTCAGACAAGTTAAAGGAGCATCGGACGTTGTGATTTTACCCTCTCTGGAGCCTCCCTACATGGACATTGGACGCTGGCCCTCAGCGTCCGATGCAGGCTCAAATTCACACCAAAGTGAACAGTGGCACGGGCGCGTCCGATGTGGCAACATCGGTGCGTCCGATGCCACGCACCAGACTAAACCCTAGTCTGAATGAGCAATGGATGCGTCTGATGCCCACCAGGCCAGCGTCCAATGCCCTTCTCAAGGGCAAAACCAACTCGGATCGCGACGCGGCCTTAACGACTTTTCATCCTCTCGACATAAGGCATCTCTCTGAGCTACCTAGGGCTATGAAATAACAAGTGTGCACCACACCTACCTCAATAGACTCATCTAGGTCAAGCTACTGATTCACGCTCCCCTTTATAGTACGGCCAAAGGAAAAACAAAGACCTAAGACTACCTAAGTGTCCTCCAACACCATGTGACACTTAGCCTAGCCTACGGTCGTCTTCGTCGTCTGTCCTTTGAAAACTGAAGTGATTTCCATCGCCAGGGGACATGAACTCCATGTGCCTGTATCGTCGCCATTACCGTGACCTAACTCATCCCTGTTTCTGCAAAACATATGTTAGTCACAGTAATCTTGTGTTTCATCCAATCACCAAAACCCACTAGGGGCCAAGATGCGTTCAATCTCCCCCTTTTTGGTGATTGATGACAACACGAGATCGAGTATAGATAGAAGAGGTTTTCAGATCATGACATGTATGAACTTGCAATGAATAAGAGAAAATGATTAGAGGCAACCTCATACATATCATGCCAACATCCTGCACTCAACAAGTTAGAGTGAATAGCAAGTGCAAGAGTAAAGAGCTCGAATACATAACAAGTGAGAATTAAGCGCAAGTAAACGAGTGAAACGAAATGACATGTCATATAGAATATCATAGTGAGCACATACATGTCATAAGGTCCATAGCACACATATATAACAATATAACGTGCAAAAGATGCGATAAGTAAAGAGCGTATGTGAAACATAACAAAACAAAAGATGCAAATCCCTCTCACATCTCTCCCCCTATCGCTATACTCGATCACTCTCCCCCTTTGGCATCAAGCGCCAAACTAAGAGTCAGAGGGCGGAGGTGGCGCAGACGAGTCAGGAGCAGTCTCTGGAGAGCGCTGGGCGAACTCGAACTGCTGTAGGATAGCCTCGGAGTCTGAAGAGGACTAGCCTATAGCCTGCTGACCCTCTAGAGCTGGAAGCTGCGGTGAAGCGGTCCGGGTCGGCTCTGGTACTGACTGCTCTGCCTGCTCAGAAGCTGTCTCAGTCTGGGTAGCTGTGGCCACTGTTGACGCTTGTTAGTGCAAATAGAATATGAAAGATTCTGCAAGCGCATAGAACACCATCGTAGCATTTTACTGGGAGTATTCCAGGATCGTTATTTATATTTTACCACTGGGAAGCAAGGGTTAAGAATTTGATAACTCACTATCATGCATCTACTAACTCAGAGTACTAATTAGACTAAAGCAGGAGTAAATGATATATGATATGATAATGAATGAAAGCACAATAAATGAGAATTCAATGATAACTGTAAAGATAACTATAGTGGGAGAACAACGAGAGCGATCAAGGTTCCTATGTACTTCTCTATTACTTGAGTTCTAAGGTAACAAGGATGAAAAGATATAGCAGTCATATAATAACACTTTGGGACATCAGAACACCAACCACGGAAAGGGATGAGAAGGGGGTTTGGGAAGTTCTGACTACGGTCCTACGAACATCAACCCGAACGTGGTGGAATACGTCGGCCATCAGGGCTGTCACCACCTGGGGCTACCACAACTACCGTGGGGTTGAGCGCAACCTCAGGTAACCTATAGACTAAACACCAAGTCTAATCTATCGATTACTACTCTAATTATGGCCTATAACTAGAGCACTCGATGCGAGCGGAGATCCTATGCTAGAACATAACAACTATACTAATCATAATATGAAAGGCATAAAGTAAATAGAGAAGATAAATATATTAAAGCATAAGTCTTACAAAGAAAAGATACAAAGACATACCAAAACTCTGAAGACTCCTCCGGAACCGGAGCGCAGCTCCGCTCTCCCAAACTCCCGACTAGAGCTAAGCTATTACATTGGAAAATATAAACCTAATTACATAGAGGAGAGAGGTTATCCATTCGAGGGACGCCTTTACAACTCCATGATGATGATGTTTTGCCTCAGGGGGGTCCTAGGTTTATTATATAGGGGCTCCTGGCCTTCCCTCCACCTTGGGCAAGCGATGTGGTACTAAATCCTTCGCCATATGCACATGGGCCTTAATGGGCAAAAACGCGTTGGAGAGGTCGGTTGGAGTGCGCCACGCGAAGGGGGACGAGTTTGGGCCCTACACCAGACCGGTCGGTCCAGGGGCGGTCTGCCTCTATGACAGGTGGGCCCCGCCTTCCGTGGGTTGCCTTCTCGTTTCTTCTGGAATGTTCTAGAATCTTCCAAGTCGTATCCATCGAGGACTCTCGCTCTGGGACTCCAAATATAGCAAATCATATGTCCGTTTCAATCGTCTCGACGAGGTCTTCACAATGGTGTGCTCTATTTCATCACTTGAGATACTTTTATATGGTAAAAACATGGATGTCCTACAAAACAAGTGAGAGCACCAAAACTAGTGGATCTTGTTAGTTTCAAACCCTACAACTATATTTTGTGATTCATTTAGTGTCATTTCATGCAATAGTTGATGGTTAATTATGAGCATTAGTGAGCGTCAACAATTTCCCCCAAGCTTACCCTTTGCTAGTCCCTTAGCAAAGTCAAACTCAACAATGAATCAGGAGTTGCTGCAATATCTACACTTCTAACCAGTACACATGCATTCAAACAAAAGTTCTCATTTGGATTAGAAATAGATATCATATTATTTATCACGGGACTTAGTACTTTACCTTGAATCTTGAGTAACTGAAAGATAGAATGATCAAATCAAGCACCATGTCTCTAGTTCTTTCACTTCATTATTATCCCGGAGTTTTTATGAATTTTCAAAAAGATTAAAAACATATGTTGCCAAATTAAACAATGGATCCAAAGAGAAAATCAACCACACCATTGAATCGAGAAGTGCATGTGTATGGAAAATGGAGGTGGATGCTCTTTTCAATATATCACTCTCTTCTGTGTATTAGAGACACATGGCTATCAGGCTAATTCTACTATCAGGCACGTGCCCATTTTTTCTGATATTCATATATTTTTTTTTGTATTCTCTCTTTTTTTTCTTTTTTTTCTTCGAGGTTCCGGAAACTTGTCCCTTTTTATTTCCTCGGGATCTATCTTTTTGAGGTTTCGGACACTTGTCCCTTTTTATTTCCTTGGATTTTTTTCTTTTTTTTCAATAGCCATATGCTTCCAACAAACTTTTGAGAGGATAGCAATAGATAATCATGAGCATTTATGCGAAAGATGAATGAAATGTGTAAGTGATCTCAATTCAATAGTATGATAACTTCTCACAGGGTCAACAAAGCTTAATTTAACTCAATGCAATTATTGGTCATATTAATATTGGAAACTCTCCGGAACTCTAGTGTTGTTTAGAACAAGATAACAGTATCTCAGATCATCACATATCATATCTGTCAATTACCTAGACTCTAGATCAAGCATTTGCTATCCATATATTAATTTTATTTTAAGGCATCATTAATTTTTTTAAACTTAGGAGAACTCATGCTTAAAGGCTAGGTACTAGAAAGAAATACAATAGAGCAACTATTCATCATTTCTATTTTAAGAAATTAGGGAGAGAGTTCTTCAGATTTGACATGCTTTATTTATTTAATCTAACACACACTATAACCTATTACTTAAAAACATTAAGGTAGTAGTAAGACATACCTGAATTACGAAGATACCGGGGGTGCACCTCCCCCAAGCTAATCCCTTCGATCGCATCGAGCCTTCATGTGCCTGAATATTTTTGTTCTTTTTCTTTTTAAGGGTGAGCCTTCATGTGCTCACACATTTTTTTGTATTTTGAATTTATTTATAAAAAGAAAAACTTAAGAGGATAAAGATACTTACCTGGATACACGGGAGTGCTTTCCCCCAAGCTGAATGTTGACGTAGTCGTTCGATCTTGCAATGTAGCAGACTGGCAGTGAAAATGTTCTTCCTCTATTAGAGCATTGATTGATGTTGATGGTTGATGAAATAGTGCTCCAACAATGGATGGAACATCCACTTGCTCGTCAACTTTTCTTGGTCTTTAATCCTGTGAAACTCAAATAGACAACAAAACTTGTGGAACATATTAAGCATTAGTGGTTGGCCACTCAAGTTGTCCAGAGTTTCAGTAAGATCTCTTTCTCAATATTTTTTTGTATTTTAATATTTTTTATGATGCAAGAGAAAATGCAACAGGATAAATGTATGCATATTTATTTTTGTTTTTATGCCACCACGGTGAATATTTCATGTGGGTTTTTACAGATCACAGAATTATTCACATGGGACTTTAGGTTTTATGATGCAGTGCAATAAGTAAAATATTTTTATTTTCTTTTTTTATGTAATGCTGATGCAGAGAAGTAAATATGCTATAGAGAGATGATGATGGAAAGTAAATATGCAAAATGAGAAACTAATGTAGAAAAGATAAATATGGATAACTACCGATTTTACCTTTCGACGAGGGTTCAATGTTTTAAGTCCTCTGAACAGGACTTCTTACCATGTTCATTCTTGAGGTGCATCATTTGATCCCAATATGTAGACCTTGATAACTACACCTCTTGATATGGTGTCACTCATGTTCTTCGTTTGCCCAACAATTTGAAGTGAAACTTTGATTGTGGAAGCTGGTAGCATCTTGCTCAGTGTGTATGTTCTTATAGATCCAGGACCTTCACTCTGTAGAATGTGGGAGTTGACAAACTCCTTCATGTTTTGCTCAAGAGTTTGTCCTGCTCATAAAGACAAGGTAGAGATCAAGTGCACGGGCTCTGTTGGTGGAAAAACACCAACATAACCAAAAGTTTTGTTCATTCCTCTCTAACCTTAGACACATTCCACAAGATAAACTTGTTGTTTATGTGTTCTATTCAATCTTAACATGAGTGATAGGATCAAAAGATGAGCATGAAAGTAGCATCTTAAAATATTTAACAGATCAGATTGCTTAACCCAAGGGAAGATAATCTATGCATAATGTGTCGATCTTTTCATGATTGGATCTTCCAAAGGTTAGATGCATAACATTTTAGCTCATTTAGTTAAGATAGTGAGATTCAAGAGAGTAAAGCTAAGAACAAAGAGTAAAGAACTGAACATGTTGGGTTGATTAGGTTGGATCATGTGAGGTGCAACTTAAACATGTTTGGTTCTTTATTTATGCGCATACCAGAAACAAGGAGAAGCTTTTAAAGTGGTGGTCACTTACCTTGAAATGTTACTTTATCATTGAAGAGTGATTGTGTCGAACCACCTTGTGAAAGCTTCTCTTGTCTTGGTGGTTGTTGTTCATAAATGGCTTGTCTTCTCTTGCTTATCTCCAGTGGGATAGCTGAGTCTTGTTCTCAATAGGTTCAGATGATGGAGACTTTGTCAGCTATTCTCTTGATTTGTAGGTTCAGGTTCTATCTCTCCATGTCTGAATTCTTGCAGTGCAGTGGCTTCATCCTTCATGATGTCCCCCTCAATTCCTGGCAGTTGGTTCTTCCTTTGTCGGCTGAGTCTTCTCTTGGTTTCCTTCGGCTGCTCATAAATGGTGTAGTTGTTGATGAAGCAGCAATCCTTTTGATCGAAGATCCAAAAGTGGATGTCTCCAGGTCCGACATAGATGATAACTTTGGTGGTGTTCAAGAATGTTCTTCCAAGAATGAGTGATGGATCATATTCTTCTTCTTGGCTGGGGCAGCGTCTAGTGGCTTGTACTAATCAAAGTGGTGAGTAGGAGGTCAAAGTGTCTTGAAGCTGGATTTCTCCTTCCTACCCTTGATCGTGAAGCAGATCTGGACAACAGAATCGTGTCACCCCCAAGCTGGCTTGTGAAGTAGGTGGATACCCAAATTTATTCAACAACATGTTCATGAGTTGAAATTGTAGACCATGTTGTTGTTGAAGTCGTACCACCTCGTCCCCCAAACTAGCTCTTGTGTTGCAATGATTAAAAGTGAGGAGAACTTCCACTGCTTGTCTTTATAGTGAACCACCAACAGACTTCCTTCAGACGACACATAGATGTTATACTGTAGTGGCATATCGTCACCTTGAAATTTGTTGTTGGTGTCAGTGTAGATGTCTTCGACAATGATAGGCATAGATTGACCCATAAGGGGTGAGTTGCATCCTGCTCGTCATCAGTGTCCTGGCTTAGGCCTTGGGATAGCTCAAAGCTTGGCTGCCTTCGACATTACTAGTGACTTGTCTGATGATGAGCTTTGTCTATCCACGGGTTGGGTTTTGGATCTTTAAGTTCACACCATGAACAAGCAAATCTCATCTCCTACAAAATGTTAGTGGACGTATACCCGAAGGATTGCACTGAATTTGAAACATGGGTTGTTATCCACAACTTATGTATTATTCATCCATGCTAATAACAGAAATATTGATTTTAGGATTACTTTAGCATAGACTAATGTTTTATATGTTGGCTGCATATTAACATGGTTCAAGGCAAAAGATAACTTGCAGTAGCAGATAAATTGAAATAAACATTAATACTCACAGTTTTTTCATCCATGATGAATGAGCTGAGTCTTCATTATGCAGTTCACCGTATGCCTTGCTTCATCTCTGATGTGAATTCATCTCAGGACTTCCCCAAAGTGTATTTAGAGTTCTCTGCAGGGGTTAGTCCAACAAAATATCCAATGTCTACACAAGCTAATTTCAGATCAACAATCAAACCAAACTCCGTGTCTAATTTGATTAAGGTAGACTATTTAACCTAAGCACCACGCTTAATTTAAAAAGCCTATGAAAGTACCCAATTGAAGTACTTTCAAACCAAAATATACTAGCATAGACAAAGGTAGCATGAAAGCATAAAATAGATTTATTCAAATAGAGATGAAAGAGTATGATCACAGTGAGGGATATTTTTTTAATATATATATTTTTTGTTTAGATGCAGATGATATGAATGCATGCAAGGGACTAAACATGTTATGCACTTGATATGAGAAAAACATAAACTAAATGAGGTGGATGAATGATTAAAAGTAAACATGCAGTGGTATGCAAGAAATTAAAAAGATAACTACTCATAAAGTTTAAAGTCCATGAGCAAGACTGTCTCACCTTGATCATACTTACCATGACTCACAACTGGTATTTGTGAGTGGCGCAGCGTAAATATCCGTCACTGTTGACGGTCCTTAATGTCAATATTATACCATCAACTATTGCATGAAATGACATGAAATGAATCATAAAGCATAGTTGTAGGGTTTGAAACTAACAAGTTCCACGAGTTTTGGTGCTCTCACTTGTTTTGCAGGATTATCAATATTTCACCATATAAAAGTATCTCAAGTGATGAAACAGAGCACACCATTGCGAAGAGCTCGTCGAGACGATCGAAACGGACATATGATTTGCTATATTTGGAGTTCCGAAGCGAGAGTCCTCGATGGATACGACTTGGAAGATTCTAGAACATTCTAGAACATTCCAGAAGACACGAGAAGGCGACCCACGGAAGGTGGGGCCCACCTATCATAGGGGTAGACCGACCGGTCTCCCTGCTAGACCGACCGGTCTGGTACTGGGCCCAAACTTGCTCCCCTTCGCGTGACGCACTCCAACCGACCTCTCCAACACGTTTTGGCCCATTTATGCCCAAGTGCATATGACGAAGGATTTAGTACCACATCGCTTGCTCAAGGTGGAGGGGAGGCCAGGAGCCCCTATATAATAAACTCAGGACCCCCCTGAGACAATACACCATCATCATCTGAGAGTCTTTGTAGAGGCGTCCCTCGAAGGACAACCTCTCCTCCCTAGAGAATTAGGTTTAGATTTTCCAATGTAATAGCTTAGTTTTAGTCGGGAGTTAGGGAGAGCGGAGCTGCGCTCCGGTTCCGGAGGAGTCTTCAGAGTTTTGGTATGTCTTGTATCTTTTCTTTGTAAGACTTATGCTTTAATATATTTATCTTCTCTATTACTTTATGCTTTATTATATGATTATTAGTATAGTTGTTATATCTTGGCATGGGATCTTCGCTCGTATTGAGTGCTCTAGTTATTCATGGTAATTAGAGTAGTAATCGATAGATTAGACATGGTGTTTAGTCTATAGGTTACCTGAGGTTGCGCTCAATCCCACGGAATAGTTGTGGTAGCCCCAGGGGTGACAGCTCTGTTAGGCCTTCGTAGTCCACCACGTTCGGATTGATGTTTCGTAGAGCTTTTGGCAGCCTTCTCCCAACTACCTTTTTCCCAGTCTTCTTCGAGAGTTGGAAAGGACCTGCTGCTCCAAAGTGCCAATGTTTATGACTGCTATATCTTTTCATCTTTGTTGTTTTAGAACACAAGTAATAGAGAAGTACGTAGGAACCTTGATCTCTGTCGTTGTCCTCCCGCTATAGTTGTCTATACATTTATCATTGAATTCTCTTTGATGTACTTTCATTATTATATCATATATCATTTACTCCTGCTTTAGTCTATTTAGTACTCTAAGTTAGTAGATGCATGATAGTGAGTTATCAGATTCTTGACCCTAGCTTCCCTGTGGTAAAATATAAATAACGATCTTGGAATACTCCCGGTAAAATGCTACAATGATGTTCTGTGCGCTTGCGGAATCTTTCATATTCTATTTGCACTAACATACATCAACGAGCATTTTTGGCGCCGTTGCCGGGGAAGCAATTGGTGTAAAGATTTTGATAATGATCTTGATGTCTGTTAATTTAGTGTACTACTAGCTTTAGTAGGATTACCCCTTGTTCTGTTGAGTGTGGAATAGACAGGACAGCAGACGCCATTTCGACCTTATGGCGAACTTCCACAAGAATGAAGAACCCAGGGTGCCTGAACATTCAAGATCCATCATTAATCCTGGAACCCTGCCATCTCACAGGTTTGTGCATACATATATATTATTAATTCTAACCATGTGTAGATTGGAGAAAAGGTCGCCGTCACAACAATTCAACTCCCATCCCATGTGACGGATATTTACGCTGCGCCACTCACAAGTCCCAGTTGTGAGTCATGGTAAAATATGATCTAGGTGAGACAGTCTTGCTCATGGACTTTAAACTTTATGAGTAGTTATCTTTTTAATTCCTTGCATCCCACTGCATGTTTACTTTGAATCATCCTTGCATCCACTCCATTTAGTTTAGGTTTTCTTTTATCAAATCCTCATCATGTTTAGTTCCTTGCATGCATTCATGTCATTTGCATCTAAACAAAAAAATATATAAAAAAATATATTCCTCACTATGATCATACTCTGTCATCTCTTTTTGGATAAATCTCTTTTATGCTTTCATGCTACCTTTATCTATGCTAGTATATTTTGGTTTGAAGGTACTTCCCTGGGGTACTTTCATAGGCTTTTTCAATTAAGTGTGGTGCTTAGGTTAAATAGTCTACCATAATCAAATTAGACACAGAGTTTGGTTTGATTATTGATCTAAAATTAGCTTGTGTAGACATTGGATATTTTGTTGGACTAACCCCTGCAGAGAACTCTAAATACATTTTGGAAAAGTCCTGAGATGAATTCACATCAGAGATGAAGCAAGGCATACGGTGAACTGCATAATGAAGACTCAGCTCATTCATCATGGATGAAAGAACTGTGAGTATTAAAGTTTATTTCAATTTATCTTCTACTGCAAGTAACTTTTCCTTGAACCATGTTAAAATGCAGCCAACACATAAAATGCTAGTCTATGCTAAAGTAATCCTAAAATCATCTTTTCATTAGCATGGATGAATAACACATAAGTTGTGGATAACAACCCATGTTTCACATTCAGTACGATCCTTCGGGTATATGTCCACTAACATTTTGTAGGAGATGAGATTTGCTTATTCATGGTGTGAACTTAAAGATCCAAAACTCAACCCGTGGATAGACAAAACTCATCATCAGACAAGTCACAAGTGATGTCGAAGGCAGCCAAGCTTTGAGCCATCCCAAGGCCTAAGCCAGGACACTAATGACGAGCAGGATGCAACTCACCCCGTATGGGTCAATCTATGCCTACGCTCATCATTGTCGTTGACATCAACACCGACACCTACAATAAATATTAGGGAGACGATATGCCACTACATCATAACATCTATGTGTCGTCCGAAGGAAGTTTGTTGGTGGTTCACTTTAAAGACAAGCAGTGAAAGTTCTCCTCACTTCTAATCATTGCAACACAAGAGCTAGTTTGAGGGATGAGGTGGAACAACTTCAACAACAACAAGGTCTACAATTCAAACACATGAACATGTTGTTGAAGGAATTTTGGGCATCCACCTACATCACAAGCCAGCTTGGGGGAGACACGATTCCATTGTCTAGATCTGCTTCACGATCAAGGGTAGGAAGGAGAAATCCAGTTGCAAGACACTTTGATCTCCTACTCATCACTTTGATCAGTACATGCCACTAGACGCTGCACAAGCCAAGAAGAAGAATATGATCCATCACTCATTCTTGGAAGAACATTCTTGAACACCACCAAAGTTGTCATCTATGTCGGACCTGGAGACATCCACTTTTGGATCTTCGATCAAAAGGATTGCTGCTTCATCAACAACTACACCATTTATGAGCAGCTGAAGGAAACCAAGAGAAGACGTTGACTCAGCCGACAAAGGAAGAACCAACTGCCACGAATTGAGGGGGACATCACGAAGGATGAAGCCACTGCACTGCAAGAATTTAGACATGGAGAGATAGTACCTGAACCTACAAATGAACAGAATAGCTGACAAAGTCTCCATCATCTGAACCTGTTGAGAGCAAGACTCATCTGGCCCACTGTGAGATAAGCAAGAGAAGACAAGCCATTTATGAACAATAACCAGATAAACAAGAGAAGCTTCCACAAGGTGGTTCGACACAATCACTCTTCAATGATAAGGTAACATTTCAAGGTAAGTGTCTATCACTTTAAAAGCTTCTCTTTAATTCTGGTATGCGCATCAATAAAGAACCAAACATGTTTAAGTTGCACCTCGCATGATCCAACCTAATCAACTCAACATGTTCAGTTCTTTACTTTTTGTTCTTAGCTTTACTCTCTTGAATCTCACTATCTTAACCAAATGAGCTAAAATGTTGTGCATCTAACCTTTGGAAGATGATATATCACAATCATGAAAAGATCGACACATTATGCATAGATTATCCTTCCTTGGGTTAAGTAATATGATCTGTTAAATATTTTTAAGATGGTACTTTTATGCTCATCTTTTTGATCCTATCACTCATGTTAAGATTGAATAACAACAAGTTCATCTTGTTCAATGTGCCTAAGGTTAGAGAGGAATGAACAAAACTTTTGGTTCTCTTGGTGTTTTTCCACCAATAGAGCCTATGCACTTGATCTCTACCTTGTCTTTATGAGCAGGACACACTCTTGAGCAAAATATGGAGGGGTTTGTCAACTCCCAAATTCTACAGAGTGAAGGTCCTGGATCTACAAGAACATGCACACTGAGCAAGATGCCACCAGCTTTCACAATTAATGTTTCACTTCAAATTGCTGGGCGAACGAAGAACATGAGTGACACCATATCAAGAGGTGTAGTTATCAAGGTCTATATATCGGAATCAAATGATGCACCTCAGGAATGAACATGGTGAGAAGTCCTGTCCAGAGGACTTAAAACATTGAACCCTCGCCGAAAGGTAAATCGGTAGTTATCCATATTTATCTTTTCTGCATTAGTTTCCATTTTGCATATTTACTTTCCATCATCATCTCTCCATAGCATATTTACTTTTCTACATTAGCATTGCATAAAAAAAAGAGAGAAAATATTTTACTTTTTGCACTGTATCATAAAACCTAAAGCCCCATGTGAATAATTCTATGGTGTGTAAAAACCCACATGAAATATTCACCATGGTGGCATAAAAACAAAAATAAATATGCATACATTCATCCTGTTGCATTTTCTCTTGCATCAAAAAAAAATTAAAATACAAAAATATTGAGAAAGAGATCTTACTGAAACTCTGGACAACTAAGGCTTGAGTGACCAACCACTAACGCTTAATCTATTCCACAAGTTTTGTTGTCTATTTGAGTTTCATAGGATTGAAAGACCAAGTAAAGCTGACGAGCAAGTGGATGTTACATCCATTGTTGGAGCACTGTTTCAACAACCATCAACATCAATTAATGCTCTGATAGAGGAAGAACATTTTCACTGCGAGTTTGCTACATTGCAAGATCAAACGACTACGTCAATATTCAGCTTGGGGGAAAGCACCCCCATGTATCCAGGCTCGATGCGATCGAAAGGATTAGCTTGGGGGAGACGCACCCCCGTTATCTTCGTGATTTAGGTATGTCTTACTACTATCTTAATATTTTAAATAATAGGTTATAGTTAGATAAATAAAGCATGTCAAATCTGAAGAACTCTCTCCCTAATTTCTTAAAATGGAAATGATGAATGGTTGCTCTATTGTATTTCTTTCTAGTACCTAGCCTTTAAGCATGAGTTCTCTTAAGTTTAAAAATTAATGATGCCTTAAAATGAAATTAAATATATGGGTAGCAAATGCTTGATCCAGAGTCTAGGTAATTGACAGATATGATATGTGATGATCTGAGCTACTATTATCTTGTTCTGAAACAACACTAGAGTTCCGGAGATTTTCCAATATTAATATGACTAATAATTGCATTGAGTTAAATTAAGCTTTGTTGACCCTGTGAGAAGTTATCATACTATTGAATTGAGATCACTTACACATTTCATCCATCTTTCGCATAAATGCTCATGATTATCTGTTGCTATCCTATCAAAAGTTTGTTGGAAGCATGTAGCTATTGAAAAAGAAAAAAAAGAGAAGAAAAAAAATCTGAGGAAATAAAAAGGGACAAGTGTCCGAAACCTCAAAAAGATAGATCCCGAGGAAATAAAAAGGGACAAGTGTCCGGAACCTCGAAGAAAAAAATGGTGAATATCAGAAAAAATGGGCACGTGCCCGACAGTAGAATTAGCCTGATAGCCATGTGTTTCTAATAGACAAAAGAGAATGATATATTCAAAAGAGCATCCGCCTCCATTTTCCATACACATGCACTTCTCGATTCTATGGTATGGTTGACTTTCTCTTTGGATCCATTGTTTAATTTGACAACATATGTTCTTAAGCTTTTTGAAAATTCATAAAAACTCCGGGATAATGGTGAAGTGAAAGAACTAGAGACATGGTGCTTGATTTGATCGTTCTATCGTTCAATTACTCAAGATTCAAGGTAAAGTACTAAGCCCCGTGATAAATAATATGATATCTTTTTCTAATCCAAATGCGAACTTTTGTTTGAATGCATGTGTACTTGTTAGAAGTGCAGATATAGCAGCAACTCTTGATCCATTGTTGAGTTTGGCTTTGCTAAGGGACTAGCAAAGGGTAAGCTTGGGGGAACTTGTTGACGGTCCTTAATGTCAATATTATACCATCAACTATTGCATGAAATGACATGAAATGAATCATAAAGCATAGTTGTAGGGTTTGAAACTAACAAGTTCCACGAGTTTTGGTGTTCTCACTTGTTTTGCAGGATTATCAATATTTCACCATATAAAAGTATCTCAAGTGATGAAACAGAGCACACCATTGCGAAGAGCTCGTCGAGACGATCGAAACGGACATATGATTTGCTATATTTGGAGTTCCGGAGCAAGAGTCCTTGATGGATATGACTTGGAAGATTCTAGAACATTCCAGAACATTCCAGAAGACACGAGAAGGCGACCCACGGAAGGTGGGGCCCACCTGTCATAGGGGTAGACCAACCAGTCTCCCTGCTAGACCGACCGGTCTCGTACTGGGCCCAAAGTTGCTCCCCTTCGCGTCACGCACTCCAACCGACCTCTCCAACACGTTTTGGCCCATTTAGGCCCAAGTGCAAATGACGAAGGATTTAGTACCACATCGCTTGCTCAAGGTGGAGGGGAGGCCAGGAGCCCCTATATAATAAACCCAGGACCCCCCTGAGGCAATACACCATCATCATCTGGGAGTCTTTGTAGAGGCGTCCCTCGAAGGACAACCTCTCCTCCTTAGAGAATTAGGTTTAGATTTTCCAATGTAATAGCTTAGTTTTAGTCGGGAGTTAGGGAGAGCGGAGCTGCGCTCCGGTTCCGGAGGAGTCTTCAGAGTTTTGGTATGTCTTGTATCTTTTCTTTGTAAGACTTATGCTTTAATATATTTATCTTCTCTACTACTTTATGCTTTATTATATGATTAGTATAGTTGTTATATCTTGGCATGGGATCTTCGCTCATATTAAGTGCTCTAGTTATTCATGGTAATTAGAGTAGTAATTGATAGATTAGACATGGTGTTTAGTCTATAGGTTACCTGAGGTTGCGCTCAATCCCACGGAATAGTTGTGGTAGCCCCAGGTGTGACAGCTCTGTTAGGCCTTCGTAGTCCACCACGTTCGGATTGATGTTTCGTAGAGCTTTTGGCAGCCTTCTCCCAACTACCTTTTTCCCAGTCTTCTTCGAGAGTTGGAAAGGACCTGCTCCTCCAAAGTGCCAATGTTTATGACTGCTATATCTTTTCATCTTTGTTGCTTTAGAACACAAGTAATAGAGAAGTACGTAGGAACCTTGATCTCTGCCGTTGTCCTCCCGCTATAGTTGTCTATACATTTATCATTGAATTCTCTTTGATGTACTTTCATTATTATATCATATATCATTTACTCCTGCTTTAGTCTATTTAGTACTCTGAGTTAGTAGATGCATGATAGTGAGTTATCAGATTCTTGACCCTAGCTTCCCTGTGGTAAAATATAAATAACAATCCTGGAATACTCCCGGTAAAATGCTACAATGATGTTCTGTGCGCTTGCGGAATCTTTCATATTCTATTTGCACTAATAAACGTCAACAGTCACATGGGATGAGAGTTGAATTCTTGTGACGACGACGTTTTCTCCAATCTACACATGGCTAGAATAAATAATATATATATATATGTATACACAAACCTGTGAGATGGCAGAGTTCCATGATTAATGATGGATCTTGAATGTTCAGGCACCCTGGGTCCTTCGATGTTGTGGAAACTTGCCATAAGGTCGAAATGGCATTTGATGTCCTGTTTATTCCACACTCAATAGAACAAGAGGTAATCCTACTAAAGCTAGTGGTACACTAAATTAGCAGACGTCAAGATTATTATCAAAATCTTTACACCAATTGCTTCCCCGGCAACGGCGCCAAAAATGCTTGTTGACGTTTGTTAGTGCAAATAGAATATGAAAGATTCTGCAAGCGCACAGAACACCATCGTAGCATTTTACTGGGAGTATTCCAGGATCGTTATTTATATTTTACCACTGGGAAGCAAGGGTTAAGAATTTGATAACTCACTATCATGCATCTACTAACTCAGAGTACTAATTAGACTAAAGCAGGAGTAAATGATATATGATATGATAATGAATGAAAGCACAATAAATGAGAATTCAATGATAACTGTAAAGATAACTAAGTGGGAGGACAACGAGAGAGATCAAGGTTCCTATGTACTTCTCTATTACTTGAGTTCTAAGGTAACAAGGATGAAAAGATATAGCAGTCATATAATAACACTTCGGGACATCAGAACACCAACCACGGAAAGGGATGAGAAGGGGGTTTGGGAAGTTCTGACTACGGTCCTACGAACATCAACCCGAACGTGGTGGAATACGTCGGCCATCAGGGCTGTCACCACCTGGGGCTACCACAACTATCCGTGGGGTTGAGCGCAACCTCAGGTAACCTATAGACTAAACACCAAGTCTAATCTATCGATTACTACTCTAATTATGGCCTATAACTAGAGCACTCGATGCGAGCGGAGATCCTATGCTAGAACATAACAACTATACTAATCATAATATGAAAGGCATAAAGTAAATAGAGAAGATAAATATATTAAAGCATAAGTCTTACAAAGAAAAGATACAAAGACATACCAAAACTCTGAAGACTCCTCCGGAACCGGAGCGCAGCTCCGCTCTCCCTAACTCCCGACTAGAGCTAAGCTATTACATTGGAAAATCTAAACCTAATTACATAGAGGAGAGAGGTTATCCATTGGAGGGATGCCTCTACAACTCCATGATGATGATGTTTTCCTCAGGGGGGGTCCTAGGTTTATTATATAGGGGCTCCTGGCCTTCCCTCCACCTTGGGCAAGCGATGTGGTACTAAATCCTTCGCCATATGCACATGGGCCTTAATGGGCCAAAACGCGTTGGAGAGGTCGGTTGGAGTGCGCCACGCGAAGGGGGACGAGTTTGGGCCCTACACCAGACTGGTCGGTCCAGGGGGGAGACCGGTCGGTCTGCCTCTATGACAGGTGGGCCCCGCCTTCCGTGGGTCGCCTTCTCGTTTCTTCTGGAATGTTCTGGAATGTTCTAGAATCTTCCAAGTCGTATCCATCGAGGACTCTCGCTCCGGGACTCCAAATATAGCAAATCATATGTCCGTTTCAATCGTCTCGACGAGGTCTTCACAATGGTGTGCTCTGTTTCATCACTTGAGATACTTTTATATGGTAAAAACATGGATGTCCTTCAAAACAAGTGAGAGCACCAAAACTAGTGGATCTTGTTAGTTTCCAACCCTACAACTATGCTTTGTGATTCATTTAGTGTCATTTCATGCAATAGTTGATGGTTAATTATGAGCATTAGTGAGCGTCAACAGTCGCCTGAGCCTCAGAGTGCGGAAGCTCTGGAATAGTTTGGTACACTCGGACTGGACAGGCTCGGTCAGCTCGGAGGACGCGACGGAGCTCGATAAGGTCTCTGTGGTGGAAGTCACAGGAGCTGTCGTCGTCTGAACTTGGTCCGGGAGATCCAGCGTAGGGAAGCCAGTAAGCTCACTGAAGCTGGCAGACAAGTCCCGCGTCACTGTGGTGGTCGTCGTGAACAGAGACCCTATCGGACGTGGCGTGAAACCAGTGTGAAGCGGACTGAATACTGGGGCCCCTCCAGGCGGAGTGGTAAAGGTGGTGAACTGGGAGGGACCCGGGCCTGAGAGCTGAGGCTGCTGACTGTACTGCTAATGTGGCGGTGGAACCTGGTGTTGCCACTGAAGCTGCTGCTGCTGAGGGGGAGGCTGCTGCCACTGCGACTGTCACTGAGGTGGACTACTCATGATCCTCTCCATGAAGCTCAGGGTTTGCTGCTGAAGCTCCATCATCTGACGTTGCAGGGCATCTGACTGCTCCTATGCCTGCTGTTGTGCATGTGCCTGCTGCTGGGCTAAACGCTGTTGGTCCTGGGCTAACCGCTGGACGTCCTGTGTCACGGTCCTCTGCTGCTCCTCCATCCGAGATAGAATCGCAAGAAGTGCGGGGTCGGAGGAAGCAGTACCAAACGGCCCGGCCTCTGAGGCGTGAGCACTAGGCTGGTAGTGAGGCGGGAGCTGGTAATCCTCGTCGGAGCTGTCTGTGGGATCCTCAGCCACGTAGGCATCCTCACCCTCTAGGTCGGCAAGCTCCTGCTCGGCGAGTGCTCTGACGGTTTCGTCCTGCTCCTGAGCGGACTCTGGCACCTCTGGCCGCTGTCTCGAGCTAGAAGAGGCTCCCTGCTGCTGCTGCTGCCTGTGGTCCCGACCGTGTCCCAATAGTGGCCTCATGTTATACTCAGGGAACACAGTCACGGAGCCGGTGAGGGACTGCCTGAGGTGAGATCCAGTGGTGGTAGCTACCTTCCAAAGTATATACGAAATCCAATGGGCATACGGTAGCTGCCTGTGGGCCTTGATGCCCTCTGCGACGGTGTCCTCCATCTCACACAAGATGACGTCCTAGACGTCGAACTCCTGCTGTCTGACCATGTAAGCTAGTAACCATAGTTGAAGATGAGATAGCCCCTCTCGGAAGCCCACCCTGGGAAGCAGGGTCCGCCGAAGAACCTCGTTGAGGATCCGAGTCGTAGGGGTGAGATCCCTAGGCGCGCGACTCGAACCCTCGTCGAAGGGCTCAGTGAAACAGGGGCGGACCAAGTCTGTCGTCGGCTGTGCACCACCGTGAGGGCGGTAGGGTGGCTCCATCCTATCGTAGCACAGGTCGTGGATCCGGGTCTGAGAGTGTCACAGTCCAAACCAATCCCGGATCTCAGAAGAAAATAGTCTGTAGTGCTCCCCCCTAAATGCAAACTCTATGGTCTCTCGGTCAGGGTGCACCCAAAGCGACGTGTAGAACTGGAATACCCAATCCTCGATATACGAGTCAGACCGCCCCAGAAGGTCTGCCAAACCAGGTAGATAGGTGAGAATGGGGCGGATCTGCTCTCTAGCTGCTGTGACTACTGCCTCCAGGGGACAGACGCGCTGCGAACGCAAGCAGATGTCGGCGTTCCTGTATCCCTCATAAAAATCCTCCTGAAGGACAGTATAGAACTCTGCCCCTGCCTGCTCTTGCCTGCTCCTGCCACTCTCTCGGAGACCACTCCTCAACGGGGACTAGCCGAAGGGTCTGGATCTGTGAACAAGTAGCTGCCCGGAGGTCCAGTCGCGGGATCATCGGGGGCGCACGCCTTTACAGAGCACGTGCTCCCCGCAGAGGGACGTCGGGCCGGGGAGGCACCGCAGTCCTGCGACGAGTAGACCTGCGCCGGGGAACCTCCTCAGGATCCTCCTCCTCTGCCTCAGCCTCTGCCTCAGCCTCTACTGCCTCGGCCTCTGCCTGGCCCTGCTGCGAGCTCTGGGGCTCGACATCGGGTGAGGTGAACGTTGTCCGACGACCGGCATCCATGAGCATGCCAGTCGGCGAGTGGTGAAACCGCTCGACCTGCTCAACTGCTCTGCGCTGCTTGGGACATAACTGATCCTCAATCCTCAAGCCGCCACCATGGCCACCCTGCTCTGCACGCTCTGCGGTGGCTGCAACCTCACGGGCCTGATCGGCCTCACGTTGCTCCCTAGTGCGCTTCCTGCGCATGATCAGCTTCCCCTTCCCGGGCCTCTGACCAGAAGGAGGGACGAGGGGGAGAGTCCCCAGGGGCACCACCGACATTCTTGCAGCGCATAGCTGACAAGAATGGGAAAAACTGTCACTGAGAGGAGCTGAACTATCGCTGAAAGAACAACTGCCACTGAAATCCCCTGACAAGTCCACTTACAAGAGACAACTGACTAGAAACTCCCCCTGACACTGACAACCAACTGTCGCTGTCACTCGCGAGGCTTGGCCTCGATCCTTACTCGCGGGCTTGGCCCCGGGTTGACTGTCACTGCCCAACTGACAATCTGGTCACTGACACTGACTCGCTGCATAGAATAGATAGGAGATACATATAAGCACATATATTCTAGTGATGAGAAAGCCTATGGAAGCAAAGCATAGAGGATAAGAAGAGAGTTTGGCTTCGCTACCTGACGATCGACAAAACGACCCAAGAGCGAGGTGAGACACTGACGGCCGGGAACCCACGAGTCACGCCAAGGAGGACTGCATGAAATTCGGCAAAAACGGGGTTACAAACAGTGGAAACAGGCTTTGGGACATTCTGTCGAGCACGTGGTGAGCATGAGTATAGAGAGGAGGTAGGTGCTCACTGTTGCGGGTCTGGGTGCCGGAGAGGTAAGAGAGCTCGGGGACGATCTCGAGCGAGGGAGGAGCCAACTCGGGCGAAGAAGTTGCAACCTCCGACGAACTCCGGTGGAGGAAGCTCGGCTCCGGCGAGCGGCCACGAAGACGAGCGCGGCGGGGCAGAGCGGAGCTGAGCGGGCGCAACGGAGCGAGCGAGGCGGCCGGGGGCAGTACGCGAGCGCGAGGGCGAGCGCGAGCGAGGGTGGGGCACTGCGGCGGCTAGGGCTGGGACGGCGGCGGGGTGAGGGTCGGGTGCGGATGGAGACGAAGGCGAGAAGGAGGAAATGACGAGTGGGTCCAAGATGCCAGAGAAAAGAACAACCCGCGCCGCTTAAAGGGGCATCGGACGCGCCGATGTGATCACATCGGACGCTCCGATGTCCACTCAGAGAGCTCCAGAAACGCCCATTTCGCACCGGACGCGTCCTATGCCTCGGCATCGGACGCTTGGCAACGTCCAATGGGGCCTCGGACGCGCCGATGATGACACATCGGACGCTACCCTGACATTGTTTCAGCCGGAGCTATCTACAGTGCAGGGCATCGAACGCTGGGGTAGCATTCGATGCTGCAAATTGGTCTGTTTTGAAGATCTCCGTTGCAGCTCTATGTCCCAACCAAGTTCCAACTCAAATAAGAGGCAAATAAACACCAGTTGAAACCTAGTATGAGCATCCTCGCATAAACCCTCAATTTTATAAATAATTTGTCATAGGCTACATATTATTTTTAGGTAAAATAGGCGATAAATCTCGAGGAGACAACATGTGGCCACCAAAACTAGGGGTCTTAACCATTAGGAGCCTCAAATGCTCCCCCTAGCGGTGGACGAACACAGCGGTTTCTCAAAGCTTAACCAAAAGGAACGACAAAGCAACACACATGCATATGCAATGCAATACAGAATTTGAATCTAGGTTGTTGTTGACACTTCTTAACGCAACCACTAGAACTAGACTATGGAGCCTAACCCCAGCAATGGCGCTAGAAGTGTCTTGGTGGTAAAACTATTGACTATTGGATAATTCCGCAAGTGCACAGAATATACCGATGTAGCACTTCACCCGGGAGTATTCCAAGGTATCGTTATTTATTTTATCCCAAAGGAAAGCAAGCTAGGAAAGATGTAGAGAGAGGAAAGATAGATCCTATAGTCTTACTATACTCTATTATCAATTAGAGAAGCAAAAGGGGATAAGTGGATATAAGAGAGGATGGATAGATAAGATAAATAAGTTAAGCAAAGAGTATATGATATGAAAGATAACTTCAGTAGCGTTAGCTAGGTGGGAGGACAACGAGTGAGTATAAAGTACTCCTATGTTTCTACCTTTACTCCTATGAACTAATCCTAATTAAATAGATGACTTAACTAGATTGACGCCTTGCTACTTGTGTGAGAGGGATAAACGAGAGAGTAAAGGGATAGAAGGTTGTTCACCTAACCCAATACTCAAGCGGATATTTGGCTTATGGACGCCTTACCTTTTAAAAACTAGCCTGAGTTCACGTGAGGGGATCTAGGTAGCCAGGCAAAATCTGTCACCTTTTGCACAAGCGCCCCTACTGTCCGTGCAAGCCAGCGGTAGTCAAAGATAAGATGAAGTATGAGCACCACGCTCACACTTATCTACACCTTTAGCTATCGATCAAAATAGCTAAAGCCCCTATCCTAAGATAGGACGATGACGCACACACAAGAAGCTATTTAAAGGAAATCAATCTAACTAAGACAACTATAGAACTAAGATAAGCACACAACAAGACTATATAAATATAGACTTGCACTAAGTAAATACTTAAATAAAT
Source organism: Coix lacryma-jobi var. lacryma-jobi (assembly GCA_009763385.1). NCBI lineage: Eukaryota > Viridiplantae > Streptophyta > Magnoliopsida > Poales > Poaceae > Coix > Coix lacryma-jobi. The sequence continues at coordinate 49,360,268 of CM019826.1, read as the reverse complement.
ACTTGGAAAGTAAATACTTATGTAAATGCAAAGTAAAGTAAAAAAAAGAATAATATATTAAATAAATAAAGTCTTATAAAAGAAGAAAGATACAAGGGCTATACCAGACTCCCAGAAGACGACTCCGGAGACCCGAGCTTCGCCCGACTCAACTCTAACTCCCACTACTAGACTAACTACTACTACTCTTGCTTGATCTCACATGAAAGTGGAGATATGTGTTGTGAGATATGTAAACTATGTGAGATATGAAGAATGAGAGGGTGAAGGCCTCTATTTATAATGGAGGTGGAGTAGGGGCTACTCTGGTGCCACGTCAGCGATCCGTGTGCTCATCCTCTCTTCACCCTTGGATCCACCGCCATAGCAACCGACCTTGATGAATGGCTTGGATATTGTTCACGTGTGAAACATGTGCTTTGCCACCGACTTGGATGAAGTTCACCATGGGGTCGGCCGACGCCCCCTCTATGACATGTGGGCCCGAGGTACATCTTCTAGAAGGTGATGATGTCATCCTGATGAATAGTGCAGATGGGCCCCACCAAGAGGGGGTCGGCCGACCCCCCCTATGATAGGGCTGGCCCACCACCTTCTCTCCCTTGGTGACCCCACATGTCATGGAGCAAGTCTTGTGAAGTTGGTTGCATTTGGTTTTCGGTGTGGACCCATGAATCCATGTGCTTCTCATCTTGCACCATTGAGCAAAAGCACATGTTTGATCTAATGGTTGATATTGACTTGAACATGCTTCTCTTGGATCATGCCATGTCACCATGGCTGATGTGGCCCCAAGGTGGGGTCGGCCGACCCCCTTGGTGGGCCCACCTGGTCTCGTTTTGTTCATTTTGCCATCTCCTACAAGTTCACAAGCTAAGAGTACAGGTGGAACTTATTAGTGATAAATATGCTCATGATATGCTATTCTTCCTTGAAACTGAGGCCTGTTGACGGTATTTTGATAAGGTAAAACATGCTATAACTTCTATCAACAAGATCCCCCAAGCTTAACCTTTGCTCGTCCCGAGCAAACAATCAAACTTGGCCTCGGTGGATCAGTATTGTTACTATGCATCACATTTCAAGAGTACCATGTGCACAACAAAGTTCTTCTCTTTGAATGGAAAAATTAGCTATGTAAATCACCCATATTACCTTAGTACTCTATGGGGCTTATGGCTTTTCCTTTGTCTTAGGTGGTTGAAAGATAGAACAGTTTGACTTGAGCACTAACTTTCTTGTTTTTAGCAAATTTCATACCGGAGGTTTTGCAATATTTTTCGAAAGCAAGACTTAATGTTCCTCATATGGTTCTTTCATGTCGCTCAAATGGTGTATGATTCTTCACCAAGGCATATGATAAGTGTTGCCTTCTTTATTTCATCCTACTTCTAAACAGGCTTATGTGTAGCTCAAGGTAGAGATGAAAGAAGATGACATACTTACTTGCATTTTGTTGCAAAGTCAAAGCTCGGATCCTTGAAGAGAAGTGTCATACTACTAGATCAAGATGTGCAAGTGTGTGGTGTATGGTGGACTAGATTGCTTCTTTATTTGATAAGATCTATATCTCTATTTTTTTTTCTTTTCTAATGAGACATGGCTAGCATTTCTTTTCATGGACTTTCACTTGTCCATCTTTTTTTTCCATCTTTATTTTGCCTAGCCTTTTGAGTCTCATCTACTAAATAATTGAGAGAGATTTCCTAACACTTGGAGTATGAAGCAACCTATTTGGTGGAAATGAAAGACATGTTTTTGCGTACTTCTAGTGTAGAAGCAGCATGTATATGAGGTGTGTACGTGATCTTGATCTTAGGAGCATGAAAAGTCTCTTAACAAGGGTCAACAAGACTTGACAACACTCAATACAAAGCAAATAGCCTATGTAGAAGGTTTGTAAACATGTAAAGCATATATGGCTGTGGTAGGAATTTATCACCATTGAGGAACAATTAAGATTTTGATCATTTTAAGGATAAATTCTCCGGTAATCTATCATGCTTAGAACAATATTATAGCAGCTCTTGTCTCACTATATCATGTCTCACAACAACTTAGACTTAGTTCTAGCACTTGCAACCCACAAAGTTTTCAGGTTCATGATGGTTTAAATGAGCTAAGTAACCCATACTTAGAGAAATACTAAGTTGTAAACTAGGCACTAGAGAAACATTAGCAAGGCAACTAGTCATCATTTCCATGGGGAAGATAGACATGTATGAGACATATGTGCTAAGGGGAATACTAAGCAAACATTTTTGGTATTTTCTTTTTTTTAAATGCAATGGGAAACTAATTGAAACGTAAATAACTTTAATATACAAGACTTACCTTGGTGGGGGAGAGGATCTCCCCCAAGCTTGGTTCTTGCCTAATGTGGTGGTGGATAATGCTGGTATCACCCGGCCCAACGTCGTGCTTGTTCTTCTTGAATGGCCCGCAGGAGTTGGGCGTTTTGTTGTGCAAGAAGCAATGTTGCATCTTATTCGATGTTCATCGCACCCATGTTGTCGATGAGCTCGTCCATCGGCGTCCTTTGATGTTGCCTTCCTCTACCCCGTGGGCGAGGAGTGTCTTGAGAGCGAGGAGTGTCCTGTGAGCGAGGAGGCCTCCCCAAGGACCCTGAAATGTCCATAGAGGCTGCCTCATCTCCCTCCTCAACTTCTTTAGCCTGATGTGAAGGTCCGCCTTGTTCCATTTGAGTAGCACAGGACGCTCTCCTTGTCCTCCTGCTAGTGCCTGCAACTTTTGGGGCTCTTTCCTCGGGGTCCAAATCAAGGGTTAGCGTACGAAGCGCATACAATTGAAGTCCCCCACAAGGGAGAGTGATTTCGACTGTATGGCGTGGATAAATCATTATTAGTTCACCCTTGGGACCCCTTTTGAGTACATCGCAATCAATAAATACACTTTCTTCCAAAACATCTCTCACGGTTTTAATGTACTCAAAAGTTTGGGATTCTAGTGCACCCAAAGCTTCGGCTATGCGTGTGATGAATGATGTGAAGTATATGGGTTTCCTTGGCTTTATGTAGCTAAGCCAATAGTTCACTAGCATTTTAACAGGTGAAACTTTAACCTTGCTAACCATGGCATAGAGTAATTTCAGCTCATCATCACTTACCAAAGCTCCTCTCATGCCAGGGAAAGGAGTGGTGAACAGCCAGTAGTGCATGAAACGTAAGGTTGGGTTATGAATTTTGTGCGGTGAGGGATTGGAACAATCACTAGAGCCAGTAATGACATACCAAAAAACATTCTTGTCATAATGAGAAGCATGGTCTACATCAAGATGGCAAGAGTGATCAAATCTTAAAGCAGTGTTTAATGTGCTCCAAGTCAAGTCATATTCCATCCCAAACATTCGAAATGCTACCCCATCGTTATTCACTTTTAACGTGCATAAAAACTCAATGGTTAGGTTCTTTATGCCAAATTCAAGAATTTCAAAGAATCCTCCCCAACCAATGGTATTGAAAATAGCATAAAATTCTGAATCCATACATGTTTCTTGCAAGAGGGTCGGATCAATGACACTTGTGTGTGAGAAACTACACTCATGAAGAGTAAGGAATTTCCCCATCTCTTCGGTATTTAGCCTAAGGCCACTCTCGGTCTCCATTACTCTAGCCGGGGGAATGAAGGGTACTAGCCCACTTCTTTCCACCTCTCTCCTCTCATGAGCACTAGCATGGTGAGGTTCTTGGGAAGAACTCTCACCCTTGTTGGACTTTTTGAAACGGGAGGCAAGCAACTTCTTCATCTTACTACAAGATAAGTTACCAAGCTTCTACTACTATAATGAAATGGGAACTATTTTTGGGTTTTGTTGGTTTTGGATGGCTACTACTAAGCTAAGCTTGAGAATGAACTCACAACTAAGGAAGGAAAGGAAGAACTTGTGAGCTCAAGATGGTTCTGGTGGTTTTGGTGTGGAGTTGAGCTCACAATGCAAGGGTATATATAGGGGGAGAGGGCAATTTGGTGACTCCACAACATGGCATCGGGTCGATCCCCCCCTCCTTGACACTTTCAACTTTGCTTTTGCTTTAGCCAGGGGACATGTCTAGAGTGAGTAAATATATTTTCAGGATGGGCCAACACATGGGTCCGCCGACCCCACTACATGTCCCCTCAATCTTTAAACTTGTGTCATCATGTGTTTAGTAAAGATGCAACTATGTTTGGTCCAAAGTTGACACAAATTTCAGAGAGTCCCTTGCCTAGTGTTTGGTGAAAGGGAGAAGATGAATGGCCAAAGTGGAGACATGTCTAAAGTGATTCCCATGGACCATGAGAGCACTAAGACATGCCTTTGGCTGGTTGTTGTGGTCCCATGAGCATCCAACATAAAGGGGAACATTTCATGCTTAAAGAGTAAAGCAAAGGACCATTTCTTTTCAGATGTTGGCTTTGATGACATGCATAGCATTCATATGTAAGCTGAATTGGAGACAGCAGAGTGCAGGGGGGCACCATGGTGGGATCGGCCGATCCCACATTGGATGCTCCTTGAGCACCAAAGTGTTGTGTCATACTCAGGGTACTAAGCCAAGATAGAGCATGTGCCAGTGGGCCCACTAGTGGGGTCGGCTGACCCCACCTTGGGGTGGTCCCACGGCTCAGTTTTATTGCAAGTCATTGTCAAGGTGTTACTAGCATGGAAATTTATTTTGTCGAAATGAAATATGCAGAATTAACTAAGTATGCAATTGAGAGAAATACAAAAATTGAAATGCATAAAAAATTAAATATGAGATAACTACTGATTTACCTTATCAGCGAGGGCTCCATGTTTAAGGTCCGTAGAGCAGGACCTCTCCATCATGTCATTCATTGGGTGCTTCGGTCGGTCCCGGAGATGGAGACCGTGGTTGCACCTTGTCGGCGAGTTCTTCTTTTACTTCGGCCTTGTTGGCCGACTCGCTCTTTTTCTTGTTCCTACGATGTGGGCGACGACCACGATGTTTGTTGTCTCGAGGTTCTTTGTCCTTCACCTGCATGTTAGCTTTATAACCGTTGAATGGACACTTTACCTTATACTCCGAGAACTGGAGGTGAAGTTGGCCAGATCCCACGTAGATGACGGCGTTAACCGTATTAAGGAACGGCCTTCCCAGGATGATTGTGACGTCTACATTGGATCCCATGTCCAATATAAAGAAATCGACAGGGACGTAGCTGTTTTGGACTTTGGTGAGGATGTCCGTTGCTAGTCCCTCGGGGAACCATAGCGTCTGATCGGCCAGCTGCAAACGAACAAATGTAGGGAGCAAAGGTCCCCCTAGTAAGTTATCATATGTTACCTTGGACATGATGTTGACACCCGATCCAAGGTCGCAGAAGGCATCGTGGAAGACTTGTGGTCCAATCTGACAGGTGATGGTTGGCAGGCCTGAATCTTCCTTCTTTGTGATGAAGGGTGGATCAAGTAGATAACCCCAGTTTGACCGGAGCGGAGGCTTACCGTACCTCGTAGTAACCAATTTTAGACCCTCTATTGGATCTTTGGGTTTCCCCGGGATCTTACCTTGCTCGTAGGATGGGACAGCTGCTGCTAATTGAGCTAATTGTGTTTCTAGCATTTTATTAAAACTCAATTGATTTTTCATAGCAGAATTAAAGCTATCCACTTTCTCATTTATATTTTCAAGAATCTTATCATTAGCCATCATCTTTTTATTAATACTATCATTTATTTTAGATTGGCCTAAGACAAGATCTCTTAAAGAAGGTTGGTTATTATAAGAATTATTGAAATTATTGCTATAACATGTTACCTTGATTTTGGTAGAAGGGGCGCGAATTCCATCCTTGTTGTTGTTGTTGGGGCCGGTACCCGTTGTTGTTGGCGTTGTTGATGAAGCTCACTTCCTCCTTCGTCTCGGGACAATTATTTCCCGAATGGTCATTGCCTCCGCATATCTCGCACCATTGGTCGGCTTCGATGGTTCGTGCAGTTGCATAAGGTGAATGACCTCTTGTTCCCTCTTGGAACTTTCTTCTACTTTCTTCATCAGGAGGTCCATCTTCGCGCAGAGCATGTCCACCTCATTGAGAGCATGAACAACTCTCTTCTTGGGCTGAAGACGTTCCTCATTCCAACCTTGGTTGGTAACCATCTTCTCTATGAGGTCCTTGGCATCTCTCACATTGTGTTGTAAGAATGCCCCTCCAGCGGCTGCATCTAGGTGACTACGAGCCATACCGGTCAGGCCATGGTAGAAACCTTGGATAATGAGCCACTCCTCTATCCCATGATGAGGACATGCGCGAATGTACTCTTGTAGACGTTCCCATGCTTCGGGAAAAGTCTCATCAGCTTGTTGCTGGAAGCTGGAAATCTTTCCACGAAGGGCGCTGGTCTTGCCCATCGGGAAGAACTTCTTGAGAAACTCATTGGCGCACTCCTCCCAAGTGTTGGCTTCACTCTTGTTGGCGTAGAACCATTGCTTCGCCTTTCCCAATAACGAGAATGGGAAAAGACGAAGACTTATGGCGTCTGCAGATACATTCTTCATAGTGAAGGTACCACATACCTCCAAGAAGTGTTGGAGATGGGAGTTGGCATCCTCATGTGGCTTCCCACAGAATGGATTTGCTTGCACCATGTTGATGAGAGCTGGCTTGAGCTCGAAAGTCGCATCCCCCAAGTTAAGCTGCAGACCCATGGCGACATTGTCGGCCGACGACACAGAGTACTCGGAGATGGTCTTTTGGGCCATGGCTTCTCTTCTAGCTGGTGCAGAAACTTCCTCCTCGAACGGATTCTGGTTCGAGATGAACCTCTGAGGTGGAACTTGATGAATTCTAGTCCTCCTCAACAACTGCTCAGGATTTTCAACGAAGCTTGACGGCAGATGGAAACCGCTCATACACCTACTAGTTTCACGATAACGAAAGAAACTAGACAGGTGAGGGATTAGCCCCTATACTAATAGATAACTAATAAATAGCAGACTCCGAATTCACTCTCTCTAAACTCCTAGGCTGTTACTTTCCCCAGCAACGGCGCCAGAAATGCTTGTTGGTATTTCTTAGCGTCGATACTAAGAATAGAGTTTTAATCAATCCCCGGCAACGACGCCAGAAATGCTTGTTGGTATTTCTTAGCGTCGCTACTGAGAATAGAGTTTTAATTTATCCCCGGCAACGGCGCAAGAAATGCTTGTTGATACTTCTAAACGCAACCACTAGAACTAGACTATGGAGTCTAACCACAGCAACGACGCTAGAAGTGTCTTGGTGGTAAAACTATTGACTATTGGATAGTTCCGCAAGCGCACAGAATATACCGATGTAGCACTTCACCAGGGAGTATTCCAAGGTATCATTATTAATTTTATCCCAAAGGAAAGCAAGCTAGTAAAATGTAGAGAGAGGAAAGATAGATCCTTTAGTCTTTCTATAATCTATTATCAATTTGAGAAGCAAAGGGGTATAATTGAGAGGGACTAGCCTAGTTCTAGTGGTTGCGTTAAGAAGTGTTAACAAGCGTTTCTGGCACCGTTGCCGGGGATAGATTAAAACTCTATTCTTAGTAGTGACGCTAAGAAATACCAACACCGTCCCAATGTCGGCCTCAAGAGGAAGGCCCCAGAAACTAGTGACTCTTGACGCGTTGATGTACCGCCGCATGGCTATGTACCGAATAGTTTGCTAGGCTCCGATTCTATGGCTCGCCTTTCCCCAACCTACACCATATACGGGCACAAGAAACCCGACGGTGGGTACGGGAAAGGATTCATGCGCAGGCAACTACCACTTCCTAGCAAGTCCGTAGAACAATCCGCGTGAAAGCCCTCTAGCACCACCATAGTTGGGTCCTCCTCACAACCCTTGCGATTCCCAAGGGTTCGCAAGGTAGTTAGGGGGCAACCCAAGGGCTTCTTCAGTGATAGCGACACGAAAACACCACCTCCAGGCCCAACCGTCGCATCATTCATGACGTCTCTACGGTCTCTCCGAAAGACCATGGACGACTTGCACGAAGAGCAGGCGAGCACTCTGCTAAAAATTGATGAGCTCAAAAGAGAGCTCGAAGTCATTAAATTCGGTCTTGGCAACCGAATTAACAAAGTTGCTCACACTGCCGGTGTGGAGGGTCCTCCCAATCCATTTGCTTAGACCCCCTCCACACAAAATAAAATTAGGCACTTGTTTTCTTAGTTCATTTCCCTTTGAAATTTTAATTCCTATCATGTAATGTGCCTAAAGTTATCATTCAATAAATTTCAAGTGGTTTGTCCCCCTCGTTTTATCTTCTGGAAATTTTGTCCACTTGCTTTTGTATATGTTGTCTCCAAAATAAAAGATAGGTACAAAAGCAAGTGTGGGGGGAAGGCATTCCTCGATTCATCACGCAGGTATGATAGTATTTCAATATAATTTCTTTACATACATGTTAGCTCCCTAGAAATGAAAGGAAAAATGATTTATTATAAACACTACTTCCAAAAATTTTAAACCCATAAACCATTCTATCTTTGTTTGAAAATTTGTTTCATTTGTTGTTTCAAGAAAAATACTTGTAAACTGTGAACAACTCTTTATATAGGGACCCCATTTTATCTAAGTAATTAGAATATGAGATATAGTAGGATGATTTGACACTTGTCATCTTTTGCAAAAAGGTACTTGGGATTTACATTTTTCAAAAATATTACAAAAAGCATGTTCCTCTATGATGCAAATATACTACCAAAGCCATATGAATTATTTCAAATTATAAACAACCTATACTCATATGCTACTTGCTATCATTTTGAGCTTAGTCAAATTGTTGTGACTTATGTGAGATCCTTGTCATACACCCATGATTTGGGATTCACGTACACTCCACACATATCGCTAACTCTTACACTGAGAGTTACGCAAACATGTCATTCATCCACCACAAATAAAGCTATGTTCATTCAGTCACATATCTCTCTCACAAAAATCCTCCAAAAAGAACTATGGGTGATGCAAAAAAAAGAGATATCCATACCAATACGGTATGAGACAAAAAAAATCCATGCCAAAAGGCATGTTGAAAAAATGGGCAAGTGCCCGATGTAGAATTAGGGGTATAATCAAATACCCACCTGAAAAAAGAGAGTAAGAAAAAGATAGCCCGTAGTTCCTAAATTTTCCAAAAAGAGAGAGAGATCCTGACACAAGAGCACAAAATGTCAAAAAGTTCCACACACTTGCACATCTCAATCAGAGTGTATGACTTGCATCTCCATGTAGTTCAGTTTTTGACTTAGCAATATTATATGATACAAGTATGTTTCAATTTCATCCATACCCAAAATCCACATATGCTTTGTAGCAGGTATAGGATGAAAAAGAAGGCACAACAAAGCCTTTAGTAAGGATCCATCTACATACATATATGAGCGACTTGAGAGAATCATATGAGGACATTTGCTAACTTTTGATTTTCAAAATTCCATAAAAACCCAATTTTCTCTTAGCAAAGATGAGCAAGAAGATTTGAATCTAGACTGTTTTGTTATCCAATCACCCAAGATATTCTGGTAGACACTTGAATGGTCACATATGCAGGGAAAAGCCTGGAATAACTTGTGTGCAGGTTCTTCAAACCAAAGGAGATGAACCACCTTAGTTTGAGCCTTGCTCGAGGACGAGCAAAGGGCTAAGTGTGTGAGGGGGGGGGGAGGTGTTGGTGGTTCTTAACTCACATTTTATACCACCAACTTTCTTTAAAAACCTGCTCTATCAAGAACCAAAACTTAGGAATAGGTATTAAACTCACAATTTCCACGAGTTTTGGATGTATCAATTATTTTGCAGGAACCACAAGAAAACCATACTTGGGATGGGCCAAAAGTGCATACCAAATTCAACACATCAAAGCCCAAAGCAATTCCGGCCCATCCAAATGAAGAGAAATGAAGCCCAAGGACCATCACACTCCACAAATGGGCTGGAAAACCCACATTACAAACATCCAAGCCCAGCTAGCAACCTGCCACGCGAAGGCGGTGGCCAGAGGTGGGGCCAGGGGTGCGCCCGCACCTCCTCTGGCTCACCCCGAGCCCACCTTCAGAGGTCGGTTGCATGGCGGCATGCTAAGGTGGTGTGTTGACGCTCACTAATGCTCATAATTAACCATCAACTATTGCATGAAATGACACTAAATGAATCACAAAGCATAGTTAAAGGGTTTGAAACTAACAAGTTCCACGAGTTTTGGTGCTTTCTCTTGTTTTGTAGGACATCAATATTTCACCATCTAAAAGTATATCAAGTGATGAATTGGAGTGCACCATTGCAAAGGGCTCGTCGAGATGATCGAAACGGACATATCATTTGCTATATTCGGAGTCCTAGATGAAAAGATATTAATTTCGCAACGAAATCTACAAAAGAAGGATCTAGAAGACACCAGAAGACACCACGAGGCGGCCCGCCACGTGGGCCCACTGGGCCAGACCAACCGGTCCCACCCCATGACCGAGTTGTCAGCGACTTCCTCAAGTGTACATCTACACTTAGCGGAAGGAATACCGGAATCACAGGTATGACTTCGCTTGTACCTCGATGAATCGCAATACTATTTGGAGTATTAAGGTTTGTGTTTATCTTTGCTTACGCATTCCTATCGTGTTCTAGCTTATTGCTTTCGTAGCTAGCTGTACCGGTCATTCTCCCTCAGGTGGGCGCTTTAGTGAGAGGGCGCAAGTCCTAGCTACCGCTAGAGTAGTGGCCCTTAGCATAAACACGATGTTTAGGCTAAGTGGTTGCAGGTTGGTTGCCTGGGTCTCCATGGTTGAGGAGGTAGGCGATAAGTGGTGACAGCCCTTTTTGTCCTTCGTAATCCACCCACGTTCGGGATTCCAAGTAGAGCTGTATCGGCATAGACTAGGAAACCAGTTTCCACCCGTTGACCGAAGCAGGCTACGCTTAGCTAGAGGCTAGATCACTTAGGAATATGTTGCCTAGAGAAACCTTGTTACCCTAAGGTCGTTCTTCTTCTCAACCTAAGTCGGGATATCTACACCCAGAGACTATTGTTGGTATTTCTAGCGTAAGCAGAAATGTCCACAAGCGCATGGAAGTACCGTTGTAGCACTTCACCCGGAAGTGTTATCAGGGTATCATATTTTCCACAGGGAATGGTGTGCTATAGACTCTAGGTTTAGATCTCCCGGTTTAGGGTGAGAAGAAGAACGACCTTGGGATAATGAGGTTTACTCTAGGCAACATATTCCTTAGTGATCTAGTTTTAGCTAAGCGCAACCTGCTTCGGTCAACGGGTGAAACTGGTTTCCCAGTCTATGCCGATATAGCTCTACCTAGAATCCCGAACGTGGGTGGATTACAAAGGACGGATAGGGCTGTCACCACCTGCCGCCTACCTCCTCAACCGTAGAGACCCAGGCAACCAACCTGCAACCACTTAGCCTAAACACCGCGTTTACGCTAAGGGCCACTACTTCTAGCGGTAGCTAGGGCTTGCACCCTCTTACTAGAGCACCCACCCGAAGGTGAATGGCTGGTCCAACTGATCACGAAAGCAACAAGGTAGAACACGATAGAAATGCGTAAGTGAAGATAAACACAAACCTTAATACTCCAAATAGTATTTCGATCCGCCGAGGTACAAGTGAAGTAGTACTGATGATTCCAGTATTCCTTCCGCTAAGTGTAGGAGTACACTTGAGGAAGTAGCCGACAGCCCCGGCACTTCTCCGACTTGCATGAACACGCTCCCTCTTCTAGATAGCTACTAGAACTATGAAACTTGAGGCACTACTTCTTCTCCACAAATGGATCCTTTACAAGGTGGGAATGAACTAATATAATTCTACAAGTGTTGCTTCTAAACTTCCATGATTTGATGAGAGCTCCACCCATGCTTTTATAGTGGCTTGAGGTCGGTTTGGGGGTGATCAACATGGAAACCTTCACAACCGCCTCAGCATGCCACCATTTAACCGACCCTGGAGGGTGGGCCCAGGAGGCGCCAGAGGTGGTGAGGCCTCACCCCTGGTGCGCCGCACCCCTGGCCCCACCTTTGGCCACTGCCATTGCATGGTGGGCTACTGGCTGGGCCCTGATGTTTGTTATGTGGGTTCCAACCCAGTTGTGAAGTGTGATGGGCCTTGGGCTTCATTTCTCTTCATTTGGATGGGCTGGAAGTGCTTGTAAGCAGAACCGGCCAATTTATAAGAGCACAAGTACGAAATTCTCCGCCGAAGCAGTGAAGTTGCACACTTGAGCCCATATAAACCTGGTAGTCCGTGAAATCTCGAAGGATTTCAAACTTTTCCAACATCAACGACATAGGATCGTAATAATTCAGTGCTTACCATCCACATGACCAAGTTTTACATAAATCCATCGGAGTAGCAACATTAGTTATTACAAACCAAGTCTCTAATTTAAGTAGCGGAAGCTTAACATTAAAACATAGTTTGAAAACCACACACAAACATAGTCTATTACAGTGCCATTCAGTGATCATTTCCAACAAAAGCAAGAGGGACGAATAGAGCTGACCATGCCCATGGCCTAGTTGTCTCCCAACGTAGGGCAGAGACAATTGATGCAATAGCAATAGAAAATCTGACCATCTGCAACAACAAGGGGAACAGAGCCCTGAGTACAAGAAGGTACTCAGCTAGACTTACCCATCATAAACCAGAAATAATTGACACCAAGGAGTATGCAAGGATAGAATAAGAGTGGAGCTGGCATGACACATGATTTTGCGTAAAGCATAAGTAGTTAAGTAACATGTTCTCTTACTTACTAGTTGCAGGATTAGAATAATAATCAACCTATCAACTAGATTAGCACCTATTTCTAAAAACAGTCATGAGTAGTGATTTGATCAATCGCCACAATATAACAAACAAACCAATTAACAATTGCCAACAGTGCCATGATAACTACCATGTGTTCCTTACCTTCAGTATCAAGACCGATCGGGGTTCAAGTCAAGTGCTCACTGTCCAGAAGCGGTGGCGATTATAATCGATTCCAAACCAGCTGGCTGATTTTATTCCTCACACAACCACACTCACCCGTCGATGAGCTACAAATAACCACAACACTGTTCCAGGAAGCCGCGGACTCAACCGCCACCATCATACCCGGAGGCAAGCCCGACTGCCAAGGAGTTGGACTTAACCACCATCACCTGAGTCTTACTTTTTGCGCCCCCGCTTCCCACTACCCCCTTCATGGCTTCGGCTGATGCGTGGGACCCGAGAACCGGCCTAGAACAATGAGTGGCTTAGCGGTCGGAACGAGTTATCCTTCCAGCTAAGTGTGGGGCATGCGTTTCAACATGACAAGAAGGTCGTCATAAGATGATACTGTTTGCCCATACGACACGGCTAGAAATGTGTATGGTAGCACAACACTACAGGAATCTACCAATCTCCATTATCCACAACACTCAGTTATCTCACGTACTGGCAATTCTCTGCTAAGAGGTCAAGTATACCACCTATTGCTCGCGGGTAACATGAAGGTTGCTCGACTTCTACCGGTCAAGCATGACTAAGCATAAAGATCGAGCACAGCTAACCGTGGTAACACGGATAATATGGTCAACAGTAATCAGGTAGGTAAGTAATGCATCACAGTATCAAACAACTCCTATACTTAATGCAACAATCATAATACGATAAAGTTAATTTGCAAGTCGAAAGGTAGTTAGAATGCTCTGGGCTTGCCTTTTCAAAGGTGCTCGCTGATGGTTTTGGGCACTCGGGCAAGTCCTCTTCAGGTTCCTCTCCTGAGCCTCTGGCTCCTGGCCCTGGGGCTGCTGCTCCTCAGGCTCCTCTGCGGTTGCTTACTCCTCTACCGAACCTGTATGATGCATATGCTAAGATGAGCAAATGCAAGATGCTTGTTGGAGAGATGCATAACAATTGAGTTTGACCGAATACGTGCATATCTCTTCTCCAGTAGAGAGCAACACTTTACTTGGAGAGAAGCTATGCTCCTTATGCAAAGTACGATTAATAAGAATGCAATGAAATGACCATTCCACCCATGCTGGTCCCACATAAATAGGTTGCACACACTTTATTTTGCCTAAACAAATTAACTTAATTAAACAAGTCTATAACAGCAACCTATAGCTAATAGCTTCAGAAAAGTCTGCAAAAATTACTGCAAGTTAACACATGGAATAAAGGTTACTGTATAAAATTCATGCCATTTGGACTTAAGTGCTGAGCTCTATGAAAAGACAAACAACAGGGTGAAAAGGTGCTTTAAACTACACATCACAGTGAAAAGTGTCAAAAAGCAGATTTCATATATTTCTTCAGAACTTCATAGCACAAGAGCAGTCTACAAAATTTATCAAGCTCATAACATTTATATTTTCTTTACTAAAAATCATACAGAAAATATTATTTTAATAATATAATTATTAACTTTAGATTTTAACACAGTTAGACACTAATTATTATTTTTTCCAGGTTCTACATCTCATAACAAACTCATCAAAATAAGAATCACGTTTTTCTGAGCAATATACAATTTCTTATGCATTTAACAAGATATCAGTCTAAATATCAATTAATTAAAATTCTACACTGAATTATCACAAACTGGACATATATTATTTTTCATGGATAGATCATCAAGACAAAGCTAACAAAATTTACTTCACCTCATTTGGACTAATACAACTCCAGATATGAATTAAACAAGCATAATCAACATTTCTGAAAAACATTAATAAAAACCAAAATGATCTAAACTGCTATGGGCACCCAGCTCGGAACCGCCTGAGCGACTAACGATAGGGCCCCTGGGTCAAACTGACCCCATCGGTCATACACACTGAAACAGGGGAGGTGTTGACCTCGTCGGAGCTCGCCGACGGCGAACTTTCCAGCGAAACCATCACCACCACTCAACTCCTCTCATCCTCCCGCATCGATTGATGCCACTAACCGGTCTGGCATTGCTACGGATCGAGCTCGACGGCGAGAATGGCGGCCACGGCGGCGCGGGTCCACCACTCCGGTTAGTTCCGACCATGCCGAGGCGAACCAACCCTCGATCCACACTCCGGGAAACTCCACAACACCAGTGCAAGGCTTGGAAGCTAGGTTTCTACAATGAAACGCCGGGACCACGAGCATGCCACCCTCGGTGTCCATGGCGGACAGCGGACGACGGCGTACCGAGGCGCTCAAACCCTAATTGGCTAAACCATTCTCCTACACCTTCCACGATCCTCTCCGACCCACGAACGCAAGTTAGAACGGAGGGATAAGCAGAGAGACTAGTCGCCACGACAGACCGAGCTCGGCGACGCCGGCGACCATGGTGGAAGCTCATCCCGCGGGCTCACCTAGTGTTTTTGGGAAGCGCTGGCTATGACAACGAGATGTAGGAGCTCTAGGCCGGGTTGGTTGGGCGGTGAAGCGGCAGAATGGCGGTGAACACGCTGCGTCTTATCCTTCCACCGAGCGTTGGCGAGAGTGAGAGAGAGGAAGAGGCAGAGAGGGGGAGGCGTGTCTGGCAGGCTGGTTGCGTGTGGGTGGCTTTGTGCTCGCGACGCCGACTACTAGATTTTGACCCTATTGCCACATGACGCCCTTTGCAACGCCACAAATAGTGTTGTAATAGAGGTGTGTTTTGCAACATTTGTCCAAAAATGTGGCAACATGGTGCCTATATTGCCACAACAATAGTACATTGCAATATGTACATTCGCCGTTGCAAGATGTGAGACCTATGGCAACCCTTTTATAAAAAATATTGCTATAAGTTCAAAATATTGCGACGATGAAATTGTGTTGTATTAGTACTAATTAGCGTTGCAACTATATGGTGCTCTTGCAACCTATATAAAAGTGTTGTCATCGCTTGACATGATTGCCACAGTGTTGTTGGGTTGTAATATTTCTCACATCTGTTGCAATAGGTAAACCTGATTGCAACTAAATTTCCATGGCGATGCATAGTCTATTTCTATTACCATCATTTTTATTTGTTGTAATATTTATCATGATGTTGCAATAAGTTGACCGTGTATTGCAACTAAATTTTCAGGGCCATGCAATAGTTTGTTGCTTTTGCCACATTTTTGTTCTGTTGTAATATTTATGATGACCATTGCAATAGATAGTTGTTTATTACAAGTATAAATATGTAAAGCGATGCAATAGTTTGTTGCGGCTACCACATGTCAATTTGGTTGCTATGAAATCCTAGTGTCATTGTAATAATATAATGTTGTATGAAAACACCTATATTTTATGGGC
>CM019826.1:49318723-49343512 GCA_009763385.1 Coix lacryma-jobi var. lacryma-jobi | reverse complement strand
CAACGTATCAGAACCTCGATGGTAAGCAGCGGACAAAGATGTTACCTGGTGGCGGTCTGACTGGAATAGCATCCTACGTCCAGTTGGGGGGAATAATATATGTGCCTGCGCTATGGGTGTCTGGTTGTTTACAATGACCCCTATGTGTCTCTTGGCTCTTGCCGGATCATGGAGCTCTGCCTCTCGTTATATATAGTCAGGAGACAGGCGTCCTAGGCGATTACAATGTTAAGAGTCCTATAGGATGACAAGGTAGCAATACTACTAGGGAATACTACGGGGAGTCCTATTGGCTAGGTCTTCGCCCTTCCTTGCGGAGTACCCGGGGACCTCTGTCCCACAAAGCCCCCGAGCTCTTCATGGTTTGGTGAAAGTCTCTTGAAGACCTTGGCCTTGATATCAACTGTCATCGAGTAGTACCTTCTGGAGGAGAACCAATAAAAGTTGCTCTTGAACGTCTTCTAATGGTGTGCGCTTTCTGAAAAGCGCACCATTGGGTGTTAGCCCCGAGGCCTTCTTGTGTTAGCAGAAAAGAGCTGGAGTCTTGTCCAGAAATGCTCCAATTTCTATTCGAAGAAAAACAGAAAATTAGACGCATCATCTGAGGATATGTATCCCGCAGCCCCGAGCCTATAATCGACTACTCGGGGTCGATTGTAGATTCTTGTAGTAGCATTCCCAAGGGTGTAGCCGAGTCATTCCCGCAGACAAGGATTGTCATATGCTTTCTCGTAGAGTCCTTGAATTTCAGCCCCCGAGCATTAGTCGGAGTGAAGCCGAATAACGTGAGGCCATGTCGAGCTCCCGAGCGTTAGTCGTCGTGCCCCGTGTGAAACAGTAATGATTGAAGTAGATCCGTCAAGCGACTGATTGATGAACAGAGCGCTACGGAACCTAGTCCCTGTTCGAGTCCGAAGTAATATATTTCGAGGGAAGACTTTGAATGATTGTAAGGCCACCTCTGGACGTAGTCAGATATTGAATAAACATGCTGCAACATGAGCTAAGTCTAATTGGTGTGTAGTAGACCAGGCGTACGAACGGAACTCTAGTCGTGAAGGGACGAGTACGAGTGCTACTCTAGCACTGAGGGATGGATTGTAATTGATAGGCATCTCAGAGGGCACGTCTGCGCTTAAGGAACGAGTAAGTCCGAGTGCTATTCCTGAGCACTTTAGGTGGACGTAAACGGAAGCCTTGGGCGTCTCAAAGTAGCAAGTAGCAACAGAGGACGGGTCAGTCCGAGTGCTAAACTCTTAGCATTTGATAAGGGACGTTGTTGACCAAGCATCTCAAAAAGGGCTCGGTTCTGCTGCAAAGGATGTGTCAACTCTCCCTTATTTTTGCAGCGTGTGCAAGGCGTGAACAAACTCTTGGTTGACGCCGAGTTAGTAATGTCGAGTAGCAGGAAATTCAATGGCAGAGCTATTGTAGTGTAGTTCTGGGATGGACCTAATGACCAGACGTCCTCATATGGGCGTAATAGCCTGTCGGTAGGTATGTTTCGAAAATAGGGGGTATGGAAACAAGAGTAATCTGATCGGGTGCTCTTTCCGGATGGTGATGCAAGATGCACAAGGATTTGTATCCTGGTTCGGGAAAGAGGCCCTACGTCCAGCGGGGAAGGAGTGTTTCTTGTATTACTTGACACCTAAGTGCTTGTACATGGGCGGCGGCGAATACAAGATTGGGTCGCGTGTGGACCGGGTCCGGAACCCAAGTGTGTGGGGTAAGGCGCTCTAAAGTGATTTTGTCATGTGAGAATGAAGGCCCTGGCATCCCCTTATTTTATAGAGCAAGGGAGGCCAGGAGTACCAGGGGTTTAAAGAACGTCGGGGCGTTTACGGGCCCCCAATACAAGTAGGGTAGGGACCTTGTCTTGTCGAAGACATTGTAGCCGACGGGGCGTTTTTGTTGTTGAGGCGCCTTGGGCGTGGCCTCATCCCGGGGCGCGAGACGCGGAGGCGTGGCGGGATGGAAGCGTACAGAGCCAATCCAGGACGTACAGGGAGCGGAGAGCACTCAGGGGTCTGCGGCACGGTACAATGTCCTTCAATAGAGTAGGAGCAGTGAGGGTCGAGGGGCAGAAGAGCCGAATCGAGGGCCGGTGGTAGAGCATGCGGGGGGCTCGAGACCACGAGAGGTATGGGCCAAGTCCGGAAGCCGGTCGTGCAGAGGGATTCCAGGCCTCGAGAGGCGGCTCGAGGGCGGCTAGGTGCGGGTAGGGCCGAACAGTGCTGTACATGGCGCCTTTTGCCATCCTTGTGGTTGATGAAAAGAAGAATTGACTCTGACTCCGGGTCACTGTGGCACATGCTGTGACAAGAGGATGTGCCCGGAGTTGGTGGAATGCGTCGAAGGCGATGGTATGGGGTAGCTGTTGCTGGGGTCCGTTGTGCTTGCGATCGAGGAGACGTGAAGAGTCTCGAGGGGATAGGCTGCTGTTGCTTGAGGGGATGAGGTCCCGCGTGGGTCATCGAGGTTGTAGAAGGGCGCTCGCACGGGCATAGCTCGGAGGGAGGGGCTCGGGCGAGACGAAGAACGAGCGTTCGCCGAGGCCTGACGCGAGGGCCGGGCGAGGCGGAAGAAGATGGCGTTCGCCGAGGCCTGACTTGGAGGGCCTCGGGCGAGAGGAGAACGAACGTTCGCCGAGGACTGACTGGAGGGGCTTCGGGCGAGGGGAAGACGAGAGCGTGCGCCATGAGGAATGAACTTGGAGGGATAGGGACGAGCGAGGAAGACGATCTGCGTAGCACGAGGCCTGACTGGAGGGCTCGGGAAGGGAGCGGAGACGGGAAAACGAGCGTTCGCCCGAGGCATGACGCGAGGGGCTCGGGCAGAGCGGAGAACGAGCGTTTGCACGAGCGCCTGACGAGAGGGCTCGGCGGGCGGAAAGACGAGGCGTTCGCCCGAGGCCTGACTTGGAGGTCTTGTCTGAGCGCGCGTGTGTTTTCGTGGTTACCTCCTTTCTCTCGTTTGGGTTCTCCCCCCCCCCCCCTTTTAGGGTTGGTTGGGGGGGATTGCTCTCTCCCTTTTTTTTCCTGGTGGTCCCTTTTTGAGGGCGGAGACGGGGAGAGAAAGAGAGGGCGCCCGAGGGAAGGTGAAGAGAGGGCTTAGGGCGAGGAGGGAGAGGAGAGAGAAGAAAGAGCGTTCGACCGGAGGCCGACTGGCGGGCTCGGGGCGAGACGGAAAAGAACGAGCGTTCGCCCGCGGGCTGACGCGGGGCTCGGGCGAGGCGGAAGACGAGCGTTCGCCAGAGGCCTGATTGGAGGGCTCGGGCGAAGACGGGCGAGAAACGACGTTAGCCTGAGGCCTGCCGCGGTCGTTTTTGCATTGATGGGGGGGTACCCCGTTGGCGTTCCCCCGACGTAGCCCCCGAGCCCTTGTTCGAGTGCTTGCATTAGAGGCAGGGGTTCTAGATTGGGATCTCGACGGATCGCAACTGGTCTCGATGGTTTTGTCGATCCGAATCCGTGGGTGCGCCGCGAGCGTCACCAGCGGTGTAGCCCCGATGGCAACGAGGGAAGTGGTCAGGAATTCCCTCGTGGGCTTCCCGAAGAATCCTCCGTCGTTTTGGTGAACCTTATGCCCAGTGGGGCGCCTTTTTGGCGAAAATGTCAGGCAGCGGAGATCGTGGCGCCGCTGTACATGCCACGGATCGAGATGTGGTTCGTAGTCTCATTAAAGTTTGCTGTTACCTTTCCCTCTGTCGTGGGAGGGCACCCGTCCGAGGTATGGTCGGAGGGCTAAGGCGAGACGGAGGAACGAGCGAGCGTTCGAGGTCGGCCTGAGGGCTCAGGCGAGAGACGGAGGACGAGCGTTCGCCGAGGTCATGAAAAATCTATGTTACACACAAGAAAGAAAAGAGATATTAGTCGTAACTGTCGAGTTTTTAGACCCTCTTCGTCGGAGGGAGGGTGGTGCAAGGATGAAACCGACTGGCCGGCCTCTCGAGCTGTCCGGCATGCCGGTTGCCCTGGCGTGTCATCCGCGAGCCCTTTCGATTCGGGGTGAGAGGGTGGATGCCATCGTAATACCCAGAGTGTGGGCGAGTATCGAGGTTCCAGTTGAGCTGGATAACCGGGGAATCATAGTGAGAGCTCGTGCCCTGTTCGATAGGGGTCGACTGTGGCCCGGAGGCCTCTGTTCTCATAAGCATGGGTGCTCAGTCGCGGAGTGCCGGGTCCATCGATAGGACCCGGGTGGCTCGAGCCCCTCCCTCCGAGGGGACTCACTGCATGTCAATGCTCCCCGCCTTGGATACACGTGAGGGGGCCTCGAGGGCTTGGCCCTCGAGAGTGGTGCCGCGAATGGCGCCCTGGTGTTCCTGACTCGGCGCTCGAAGCCGGCTGTCGAAACCCTTTTCGAGGGCCAGCCTTTCGTGCTTCGAGACTTAGGGCAGGGGCCCTTTTTACTGGTGAAGGAAGAAGAAGCCCTACGTCGTATGGGGAATCCTTCTGCCCGTTGGCGCGCCTTTTTAGGCGGAAGGAGGGAAAAGGAAAATCGGCAGGGAGGGCGGCGGACGCGAGAGCCGGAGGAGACGGTCGCGGCGGGCCGGGGTTTAGAGCGAGATGGAGAGCGACCGCCGTGTACCCTGCATACGGCTCAAGACGCGGTTAGCGGGGCGCATTAGATGCCGCGCGGTTACTTTGCTCGTGTTGAGAGACCCTGCTGTTGGGGTTTCCCTTATAATATCGAAAGAGGGGAAAAGGAATCCTTTACTTGCCTTGCCTCACCGCCCGCCGTAGCCTTTCACACGCCTCTCCCTCGAGCTCAGTTGCTGGGGACCCACAGGCCGTCCGTCCGCCACTCGGTTCGCCGGCCGTGACCGCCATGCCGCCAAAATGCGCCGGACGAGGAACGGGAATCCGACGAAGGTTGACGCAGAGCGAGATGGACTCGCTGGTGGGCCAAAGGGCTCTGGGCCACACCCGGAGGCGGGGACCTGCATGGTGGGTGTCACGTCGGCGGAGCACCGGGCGCCGCACCCGCTATAGAGGGTACGTGGTGAGTTCGCGCGCTCCACCGTTATGGGGCTCGGCGTCCCGCAGAGACAGCTTCATGAGGGGGCTGGCCCAACCAACCTTCGAGGTGGGGAGCTGCAGCATTTCTTCCCAAAACTCATCTCACACGCCGCCATATTTGCAGCGGTGGTGTGAGGGGTACCTGAAGATGGAGCCGCCACTGGGAGATGTTCGTCCATCTCTTAGGGGCGAGCTCTTCCTCAAGTCCTAAAAGCCCAGCGGGAGCGGCCCGTGCGCATGGGTTCCCTTGCCTCACCGCGAAGGGCGGGACCTCGTCAAGCCAAGTCCCCGCGGAGTACCTGCGATACCAGCTTCCACCAAACCGGCGGTGGGACGACCATTGGTTATACTCCGGAATGAAGGGGCACTCTTTCCGCAGACAACGGCAGGGTCCTCACTCAACGCCGGAGAGGGGACCTGGGGCGTCGCGACAGGAAGCACGCCACCTGGCCCCGCTGATGGCGATGATGAGGACGCTTGGTGGATGAGAAGAAGCTGACCGTGCAAGCGGTCATTGGGCGTTCCACCAGCAAAGAGTTCTCCGCTGGCAGACCGCCCCTTCTTATGCACGAAGATGGGTCGACGGCCAGCTCGAGGCGCTCAATCGCTAGAGGGTGCCGAGGGTGGCTGTCCCGGAACGAGGGGCTCCCGGGGGGTGTCAATCACGATTCAGGGCCGTTCATCCCTGAGACAATCACCTGGGCGCCATGGCCCGAGAGGGGTTTTTGTCTCGACCTGTGGTAAGCCTCCTGAGCTGAGCTGTCTCGAGCCTACTCCCCCCTTTTTCCTCCTCGCGCCTTGCATCCTTTCTTGTGGTTTGTCTCGTCACGATTCTTCTTTTTTCAGGGGAGGGGGGGAAAGGGTAAAAAACGTTACTTGTCGCGCGTCAGAGGCCCCCGGTGGGGGAGGACGCCGCGGATATTCAAGTGACGGACCGCCTTAGGTCAGAACGACAAGGAGAGCAAGGATGCCAGAAGAAGAAGGAAAGAGGAAAGAGAAAAAAACTTGCGGCGCTTAGATCCGGGAGCAGGACTGGCGAGCGAAGGCTGTTCGTAACCGTCAGCCTGGGGACGGGTCCCCGAGCGATCTCTCGAGCTCAGAGGAGGAGCGTGGTGTGATGAGAGGAGAGCGACGACCGAGGTATGGACACGCGCTGATGCGCGCGGGGGTTGTCGATGACAGGGCTGACTGCTCCTCTGTGGCAGGAGGATTATCTGGAGGTCCCAAGGCGAGGGGATGCGCGGGACGCAAGCCGGGGACAGGCGGAATAAGGCCCCGCTTGTCGGGGATCAGGAGTTACGTCGAGCTAAGCCGATGGTCGCGCGGCGGTAGCGAAGAAGCCACGGGGACTAGGGGCGTTGCTATCGCCGCATGAGCAGAGAGGGACACCACGGCCGCGTCGCCCAAGCGGGGGAGGTATCGCGAGGGGCGGCCCTCGAGAGCGGGCCGACAGGTCGAGAAGGACTCCGGGCTGACGTTCGCGAAGCAAGATCCAGGGCGTCAGGCCGAGCCACAACCCGCGGAGATGAGTGGAGCGGTCAGCAACGAGGAGGGCGCAGAGAACCAGAAATCATGGATGAAGTGCGGGGAGGGAGCCCCGGGGCTGGAAAGGACCAGGGGCGTGAGCGTCCCCTGAGTCCATCGCGAATCGCCGCAGAGGGACGCAGAGAAGCGGATGAGGAGAGGGCGCGACCGCAGCGTGATGCGCCGGAGAGTCCGGAGTCAACCAACGTACCGTGAGCAGGCGACAACGACGACAGGTACGAGGGGGGGGCACGGTGCCTTCCTGAAGTGGGGGGAAGGGGCCTCTCCCTCAGAGGTCGCGTCATTGAGAGGCATCGGGAGCACCCCTCCCCCCGGCCACAGGCCAGCGGAGACGCCCAGGCGCAGGGCTCGGCGAGTCGTGGGTGGGCTTGAAGCCCCCGAGGGGTCCGGCGGATCGGGAAGAAGCACAGAGAAACTTCGGGGGAGTAACTTTTCTTGGGTCTCGTGCTGTGTGGGGTTTTTAAACCTTTTTACAACTACTTGTTGACGCATGCCCATCTCTGGTATCTTAGGGGAAGCGCTCCTACCAGAGGTGGACTCGCTTTCCAAGCGGGCCCAGACTAGTCCCCTCGGCAGCCAAGTACCACGAGGTATGTGCAACCTTCCTCGAGAGAGCCGCTTGGCTGGGAAAGGCTCGACTGCCAGGCTTCGAGGAGGAAGGGAGATGACCGACGCGGATTTGGTACGCGTCGCCACGACCATATGGGTGAGGCACTTTCCGTTCGAATTCACTCAGTTCTGTAGCTCAGGGGCCAACAGCTCACGGCACTGAGCCCACCACGACCCACACCATTGAAGCGCATGCCTCCTCCCCCTCCTCCTGGGTGACGTCAGTAGGAGCGCCCACCCTTCCCGCCCCGCTACAACGGCTTTTGGGTGAAGCGCCTGGGGCGGAGCCGGCCCCGGTTGTCTGGTCGATGGAGACCGCCCTCGAGGCCCGACCGACACGAGCAGGGCTGCGGAGGATGGGAGAGGGGGGGAGGATGCGTTGGCTAGGAGGGCCACGTGGGAGGCTCCTGAACGATAGCTGGAGCGTTCCTTCCTCGTCCGGGTGCGAGAGGTGGGAGCGCGCCGAGCGGCCGCCTAGCACTGACAAGCCCGGAGGCCCGTAGGAAGAGCCGGGGCTCGTGCCGCTGGGGCGGCGGGCGAGCGTGGGGGGCACGGTCCTTCGGCATCGGTGGGAGGAAGGTGAGATGCTGCCCGACGATCGGATCTTTGCCCGACAGTATTGCCGTTTCCGACGCGCCGAGCCCGTCCCGCCTGGTCTCCGTCAGGCAACCGTAAGATGGGGGCCCCGCGCAGAGTCGTCCATCTTCCTGAGAGGTGCCGAGCTCATGGCGGAGGGCACGCGGTCTCTGCTCCGAAGGGGAGCGCGCCGTACCGCACCGGTGTGGCCGCCCTCGGGCGGGGAGATGGCGTGAGGCGGGACTTCAAGATCTGCCGCGCTGAGCTGGGCGGAACGCCCAATGGCGCTGAGCCGGTACGAGCGAGGCGAGGTCCGGAGCGCTCGAGGTGACAGGCCGCTCGGATCCAGAGGGAGGAGGGCCGCCGCCGCTCTCGGCATCGTGAAAGAGGCCGCGGGAACGCCGAAAAAAAGGAAAAAGCAAAGAAAAAAAGGCTTCCTCCGCCCGGGCGAGCTAGGCCGGGTGCAAGGGAGCCGCTGCTAACGCCCGTGGCGAGGCCACCTCCACGCACCGAACCGCATCGGAGGCCGGCGGAGAGAGAAAAAGAGGCGAACGAGAGCGCGTTTATCGCCACCCCGCCCCTAGCTGACCGAGGGGGAGGCGCGCAGATGGAAGGTGATCGAAAGGATCTCTGGCCCTCGGTGAGCGGGCGGCTGATCGAGGAGCTTAGATCTGAGAAGCTCTTATGTTGGCCGAGAAGCGCAGGCTCGACAGCGCGCGTGAGGGCCTTACCAGCGACCCTCGCCGCCCTGGGTGCAAACATTGCGATGGTGAGCTCATACCTTGTTCCTTGTTGGGTCTCTTCGGAGTTTTTTGTTACGCCGAGTCTCACTCTTCCTCATTGTTGCGCGGAGTCGAGGAAGACGGTTCGAGGAGCTCCGCGAGACAACCAGGCTCTCTTGTGGACCAACTCCAAGACGTAGACGATGGTGGGCGGAGTGGGCATTCCGCTTCAACCGCGCCGTCTTGGACTCCCATGTGGGGTGTCCTCCGTGTGGCTTGCGGGGCAAGGGGCGGTGACCCGAGGCGACGCCTTTGGTCACGACGCTTGTGTTCTCCGACGCAGCTGCGGGGACCGTCCGGCAAGCTCCCACATGGTCAAGCAGACGCTCGCGGATTGTTCGCTCGGCTCGCTTCCCGGTCCAGTTGTGCCAAGGCTTATCGAGTATCGAGTGGAGGATAGGAGTGGAAACAACCGCTCGTTCGACAAATTTTGTGAGAAGATGGGAGAGCCAGGGGACGCGTCGCTCGCAAAGACTTAGGGGACCGTGCTGCTCCTACGACCAGCAAGCGGTCGTCGAGGACACCTCCTCCCTCTACTCGTGCGTCGAGGTGACGGATGCCGCGTGAAGGACCTCGGGAGGAGACCACCGACGAGAATTGAGGCCTGCAGTGCCAAATTTGGGCGTCGAGCCCTGTAAGAATTTTTGACATGAATGAGGGTACTTTCGAGACCCCGATGTATATATGGACTGTTGTTTAATGAAGAGTTTTTTCTCTCTTTCAACTATCGTTGACCCCATTCTTTGTTTGCAAGCTCGGTTTCTGCTAGCCTTGGTGTTTCCTTCGATATCGCGAGCCCCTCGAGTGGAGGCGTAGGTAGGGTACCGTAGTCCCCCGGGAGTAGTGGCCGCTACGTCGACGCCTCCCGACCCTTGGAGCTCGAGTTGGTAATTGGATTTAACGTCTAGTTCACCGAGGCGCGAGCGAGAGGTCGATTTTTGAAAGAAAACACACTTTTTTCTGTGATGTCGGGGGGTGCGTTTACCCCCTTGTCAGCCCTGGCAAGGGCGGTCGACCCTCAGCAGAAGGGTCGTAGGCTACCTCGAGATGTGTAAGCAAAATGAAATACAATGCACGAGTTTTGTTCTTCAATTTTGACATGTTTTCGTACAAAGCAGCAAAATGGAATGAGGGCCGAAGCGCTTTAAGGGTAGAAGCGACGTACTGAGATATGTTTTCACGCTTTTCTGCCAGGAGCCTGTGCCGGTCGATCGTCGTAGAGCTTGTATCGTTCCTGCTACTTGAGCACTCAGCTAACGGTTTGTATGGGCCTTCCCACTGGAGGGGTGAGCTTTGGCCCCTCGTGTGTCTTGCAGCCTTTCGAAAAGCACGAGGGTCCCCCACCCCAAGGTCCCTTTGCGTACGTGCTTTGTGGTGGTGTTGTCGAAGCGTTTGCTGGTACGGTGCGGAGTTGTGAGCGCCCACGTCTCGGGCCTCCTGAGTTGGTCCTTGGCGTTGGCGAGCTTTCGTCTGGTTTGCTCGTTGTAGGCCGCAGTCCGAGGGAGCCTTACTGAGGTCTCCGTAGGCAAGACGTCCTCGGCAACCGGTAGGTCAAGGAAGAACGAGGCTGAACCCCGGTGGCTCGACTTGGCGATTGTCATGGCCCACAGCACGAGGGAGCTCGGCAGCCACCCCCTTTCCAATTTTTAGGGTTTTGAACAACCTCGGCTTCAGCCCATGATTCATGCCGTGGCGCGCTCGGTGGACTGCCCGTTGTCATTGAGGTGTATCGTTACGAGGCCCAAGGTCACCGAATGTTGCTGTAATATCAGTTGTAACTTGCTGAAGAGGCGGGGTTGCGTCGACCTGCATCGCCTCCGCGGACGTGAGGGGTCATTCCCGAGGGGTGGCGTAATGAAAGTCGAGCCCCCGTGTCTAGCTCGAAGGGGTGGCGTCAGAGGGGCCAGCCCCAGGGTCGATTTTGACGGATGGCTCGAAAACGTCCTCAGAGAAGACGTCTGGTGGAACCGTGCGCGCCGTGGATGCCAACTTTGCCAGCTCGTCTGCGGCCTCGTTGTACTTTCGAGCTATGTGGTTAAGCTCGAGGCCGTAGAACTTATCTTCTAGCTTGCGCACCTCCACCGCAGCGCTTCCATCCTGGGATCGATGCAGCTCGAGGCCTTCATGACCTGGTGTAGACGAGAGCCTGCGAGTCCCCTCGAACGTCAAGGGGTCGGACCCCGAGCTCCGAGGGCGATGCGCAGCCCATTGACGAGGGCCTCGTACTCGGCGACGTTGTGGAGGCGGGGAAGTGCAAAGGTAGCAGGTAGCGCATGTGACTCCGAGGGGTGAGGGATGAGAGGGCCGCGCCTGCCCGTTTCATGAGGGATCCGTGAAGTACATGGTCCAGGAGCTCAGCTTGAATCTCGAGCGGCGGACGCTGAGTGTCGGTCCATTCAGGCAACGAAGTCTGCCAACGCTTGCGACTTGATGGCTTTCGCGGGGCGTAGGTGATGGTCTCCCCATTAGCTCGGGGACCACTTGGCGATGCGCCCCGTGGCCTCCCGAGTTTGATGATCTCACGAGGGGGGGAGGAGGAAGGATGACACCACGTTACGGGATGAACGAGGAAGTAGTGCTGGAGCTTGCGCCTCGTGAGATGATGTGTAGAGCAGCTCTGGATGTGCGGGTACGGACCTTGGCCTCGGAGAGCACCTCACTGGTGAAGTACACTGGCCGTTGGACCGGAACAATGACCCTCCTCGTCCCTCGACGGCTTGACCGCCTGACCACCTGAGTGGTGCGGCCACATAGAGGAGGAGGAGGCTCGGGGGAATCGCATCCTGGGCTGGTTGTGGTGAACGAGAATTGGGCGGACGAGTCAGCAACCCTTCAATTGGTAAGGCCTCCTCGGCTTCGGAGTCCACGCAAAGGTTCCGTCTTCTTAGCAGGCGGTAGAGGGGTAGCGCTTTCCCCTAGCCTCGAGATGAATCTGCTGAGAGCGGCTAGGCAGCCTCACTTTCTGCACACCCTTGAGGCTCGGATTGGGCCCATCCTGTGACGCTGAGATTTTTTCAGGGTTTGCCCGATCCCCCGTTGTGAGAAAGTAGCAAGAGCATGCCTCGAGCACACCAAGGCACACTTCTCGGGGTGTGAGCTTCACATTCTTGGCCGGAGGCACTCGAACGTGGGTCTGAGATCCGATGGGTTCCGACTTTCTTGGTCTTCACCACGATTTCATCGACGTAAGCTCGACGGTTTGCCTATATGTACCCAAAAATTGCTGCATGCAACGTTGGTACGTTGCCCCGGCGTTTGAAGGCCGAAGGGCATTGTAACGTAGCAATACATCCAAAGGCGTAATAAAGAGGAGGTGCAGTTCGTCGGACTTTTTCATCTTAATTTGGTGGTAACCATGGAATTGCATCAAGGAACGAAAGACTTCGACCAGCAGTGGACGACAATTATCAATTCTAGGTAAAGGAAATGGAACTTTGGACATGCTTTATTCGAACCAGTGTAATCTACACACATCCGCATTTTTCCATTCTTTTCCTAACTAGTACAGGGTTAGCTAGCCACTCTGGGGAAATACCTCCTTGATGAATCCGGCGCCAAAAGCTTGTGCACCTCTCGCCGATGATCCTGCGCTTTTCTCGGAAGCGGCGCAGGCGTTGCTTCACCGGTCGGACCGGCTGGATCTCCAAGGCGTGCTCGGCGACTTCCTCGGATGCCCGGCATGTCGAGGGGTCTCACGCAACATGTCGATGTTTGCGCGGAGAAAGTCGACGAGCACTGCTTCTATTTGGGCTCGAGGCTGGTACTGATGGTCAGCGTCTTGCCATTGGCAGGTCGGGTCGACGGGTATGTGCTTGGTGTGCTCAGCGGCGAAGGTGCGGCTGGGCGTTTGCTTCTGGGGCTCCCTCGGTGGCCAAGCTGCCAAGGGCTCGAGGAGTCGAGGGCGGACGTTGGCCTCCCCACTGCTCGAGCACTCCAGTCGCAGTGGTATGCGTGTCGTAGGAGGGGTCGACGGTGATGACCCCTTTTGGCCCCGGCATCTTGAGCTCAAGACGTGTTTGGAACGCCATGAACTTGGCGTAGCCTGGCCGGCCGATGATGGCGTGGTAGGTCCCTGGAAGCCACCACCTCGAAGGTGAGCTTTCTGACGAAGTTTGCGGCGTGCCAGCAAACGCAAGGTCGATGCGCCGCAGGGGGTGGGCCTTTCTTCCTGGTACGACTCCGTGGAACCCCCGACCTGGGTCGGAGCTGGCCTCGAAATCCCCAGGAGGTCAGGGTCTCGAGGTATATGATGTTGAGGCTCGAGCCCCCATCCATCAACACCTGGGAGAACCGACGTCGACTATGACGGGGTCGACGACGGGGGTACGCTCCGGGTTTTTAACACGGTCGGATGGTCGTCACGGTCGAACGTGATCGGCGCATCAGACCAGTCAAGGTACCGGGGGGCGTCGTGGCGAGTGCAAAGATCTGCGGCGCTCCTTCTTCTTTCCGAGCTGAGGAGCCCGAGGGGGCCCCCGTAGATCAGTGTAGCAGTCGCGCACCGGGGGAATGGGGGAATTGCGTCGCGTCCCCCGCCGCCGAGTTGTTACCTTGCCCAGAGCGTCTTCTTCTTATCGCCGAGCTTGGAGTAGTAGCCTTTCAACAGTCGCAGTCCTTTAACTTGTGATTTACGGGGGCCTGTGGTAGTGCAGGGATCCTCGAGCATCTGGTCGAAACAGCCCGCCAGGGGGGGCCTCGGGGCTTCTTAGGCTCGAGGGCGCTGGAGCACCTCTGTCGTCGTCATCGGCGCCCGCTTCGCCTTCTGCCTTGCGTTGTTTTTCTTCCTTTTGTTGTGTATTTGTTGTCGTTCTTGGCGTTTCCTTGTTCGAGCCCTTCCGCGCGATCACCGCCTTACCTTTGTCGTGGAACGGCCAAAGAAGGCCCCCACTGCTTTGTCCCCGAGGCAAAGCTGGTGACGCGATCCATCAGGTCCTCGACCGTCCGGAGGTAGAGTCCTAGCTCATGAACAGCTCTTGGCATGTCGTGCCCGCGAGGAACGCTGAGATGACGTCCTCGTCAGGCACGTGGGGGAGCTCAAGACGCTGTTCGAGAACCGCCGAGCAAAGTCGCGGAGGGGCTCTGTCCGCCGCCCTGCCTGCAACGCCGTACGGTCCCAGGGTGTGCCTGGGCGCATGCAGGTCCCCTTGAAGTTCCCGTCGAAGACCCTGACTAGGTCGGCCCCAGTCATCGATCCGATCCGGCGGGAGCCCCTCGAGCCACCGGCGGGCGGTGTCCGGAGAGGTAAAGTGGGAGTTGGCGTATGATCACGCGGTCGTCGTTCTTTGCTCGCCCAGTGGCAGCCTAGGCGGAATCCGAGAGCCAGAGCTTGGGCTCGACCTCCCCGTCATACTTACTGATGTTGGTCGGCGGTCGGAAGCGGTCGGGGAGGGTTGAGCTGCGGATGGCCCGGCTGAAGACTCTGGGGCCGGGGGCTCGAGGACTTCCCGGTCCCTCGTCGCTGTCGTAGCGCCCCCCTCGATGGGCGCTATAGCCACGCTCTGGGCCACCCTTGTCCTTGCGCCGTCGGTTGATGTCGTTGCGGGCGTCGTTGGGGTCTCGAGGTGGCCTGTTGTCGACGATCCGTTCGCGGACTGGCCTAGCTCGAGAGGCGTCCGGACTGGTGGACGGATGCCTCGCCGACTCGTTTGCGGGGCGTGTCCGCCGGCTTCCCCGGGAGGCTGCTCCGCTCCGGCCGTGCCGCCGGAGCTCTCGGCCTGTTGCACAGCGGCTTGTACTCGAGGAGGTTCTTTCATTTTTTCCCACGCCGCATGCCGCCTGGCATCGGGGGTGGAGACGTGCGGGGCAGGTCACGGAGCAGTCATCGCCGCCGCCACCAACGTTCTGGCCCGGCTCGCGGGAAGCATACCTCGGGCGGGCTGGTGCCCCGTCCTCGAGGATCCGCCGGTGGAACTCTCGAGCCCGACCTCGAGCACTCAGGCTCCTCGGGGCTGGGGTGGTTCCTTGCATCCGGGTTTGCCGGAAGAGCTGCAGCAGGTGTTCGCCGTTCTTTCCTCAGCTTTGGTGATTGCCTCTTGCACCTGCGGCGAGTTGCACCGCCACAGACGTCGTCGCTTTGCTGAGGCGCGTACCGCCTGTTGCTGCCGGAAGGTTCGTCCCATCCTCTGAACCACGTGATCCGCCTGCCGCGGCCACGTCGCTGGGGCCTTCTAGATCGAGCGCGGCTGCCGTCGTCGCCCTCGTCCTCGGGATCGACATGCGACCCCTCGAGTTGAAGCACTCCCTGGTGGGATCCCAGATGCGGGGTCGTGGTAGTCGTATTCGTCGGAGTCGGATGTCGACGGGTGCCGTTTTGGCAGATGCTAGGACCGCAGCTCGCGCGGTACCATTCTCCGACGGTGGATCGCCGGGGAGGCTCGATGGCTCGCGTGAAGCCGCGGTCGACTAGTGGGGTGGAGATCTCAGGTTGGCCAGGCCTGCAGTAGACGCCCGGGCGCTCATGGCCTGCTGGGGTCGGTCCCGATGGCGCCGTTGAGGCGGGCGGGGGCTGCTGGGAGCTGAGAGGCCGAACGGGGCCGCCGGCGTCGAGCGCGGTATAATGCGGGAGGAGGCGGGTGGCGACGCGACGGGCACGTCGGAGGCCTCTGGCCTGGCTCCTGTCCGTGCGCAGAGAACGCGAAGTCGCTGGCGGGCGGGCGCGCCTGGAAGTTCGGCCGTGCGTCGGGCAGGCTCCTCCTTGGGAACTCCACGCCGGCCACGGGAAGTGGGATGTGCGCCGCCGGCACGGCCTGTGCCTTGGCGACGACCGACAACAACGTACGCGCCGCTAAGCGGCGCTGTTTTTTCTACGGGGCGACGCGTGGTGGCAGTGGGCGAGTGCCACGCTCCTCGCACGGCTGGTGGCGTGAACACGCCCTCCACTCGGGCCCTCCATGGAGAGCAAGGTCGGCTCGTTGCCGTTGTCGATGGCCAGGAACTCAAGGCTCCCGAACCAGATGACGGCACCGGCCATAGAACGAAGGAGTCGAAGCAGCCATCCAGGAAACAGCGAGAAATCGACTCGACACGCGAAGGCCCCTACCTGGCGCGCCAACTGTCCGGTGTTTCGAAAACCGGGGGTATGACACCAACGAGTAATATGATCGCGTGCTCTCTTCCTGGATGGTTGATGCAAGATGACACAAGGATTTATCCTGGTTCGGGCAAAGAAGGCCCTACGTCTAGCGGGGGAGGATGTTCTTGTATTACTTGCACCTAAGTGCTTGTACAGGGGCGATACAAGCTCGGGAGCGTGGACCGGAGTCCGGACCTAAGTGTGTGGGTTGTATTGGCGTTCTAACGTGTTTGTAACCGCCCGAATGAGGGCCCTGGTGTCCCCTTTTATAGAGCAAGGGGAGGCCAGGGTTACACAAGGGTTTTACAGGTGTCGGGGGCGTACTGTGCCCAATACGAAGTAGGGTAGGAACCCCTGTCTTGTCGAAGACATTGTAGCCGATGTGGGCGTTGCTTGTTGAGGCATCCTTGGGGCGTGGCCCCACTCCTGGGCGCGGACGCGGGAGGCGTGGCGAGGTGGAAGCCGTACAGCGCCCATCCCGGAACGTGCAGGACGCGGCGAGGTCCCTACGGGTCTTGGGGGGGTACCTGTCCTCCAATAGCGTGAGAGCAGTTAGGGCTCGATGGGCGCAGAGCCGGCCTCGAGGTAGCGCCTGCGGGGGGCTCGAGCTTCCCGCAGGTATGGGCAAAGTCCCGGAACGCCCGGTCGTTCAGAGGGATCCAGGCTCGAGAGGTGGCTCGAGGGGCTATAGTGCGGGGTATGGCCGAACAGTGCTGTACTGGCGCCTTTAGCCCATGCTTTGGTGGAAACGAGGTTTGACTTGACTCGGTCACTGTGGCGCATGCTGTGTACCAGAGGATGTGACCGGAGTTGGTGAATGCTGAATGGTGGTATGGGGCTAGCTGCCGGTGTCGTGCCGCTCGCGGGAGGTGAGCGTCTCGAGGGATAGGCTGCTGTGCCTGAGGGGCTCGAGGTCCGCGTGGGTCTCGCGTTTGTGTGAGAAGGAGCGAGTGCCCAGACGGATGTCGGAGGGTCGGGCGGCGGAGCGCGGGGACGGTAGGAGAACGAGCGTTCGCCCCCAGGCCTGCTTGGAGGGCTCGGGCGAAGGACGGAGAAGCAGAGCGTTCGCCCGAGTGCCTCCTGCTTGGAGGTCGGCGAGACGGAGAACAACGTTCGCCCGAGGCCTGCTTGGAGGCTCGGCGAGACGGAAGACGATGCGTCGCAGGGCCTGGCTTGGAGGGCTCGGGCGAGACGGAAGAAGAGCGTTCGCCCGAGGCCTTGGAGGGAGGGCGTTCGTTTTTGTGTTCTTTTTTGGGACGGATGGAGACGAAGCGTTGCCCGAGGTCTGAAGCTGGAGGGCTCGGGCGAGCGAGACGAGCGTTCGCCCGAGGCCTATTTGAACTTGGAGGGCTAGGGCGGAGAAGGCAGATACGAGCGTTCAGCCCGAGGACTGACTGCGAGGGGGGCTCGGGCGAGGCGGGAGAACGAGGTTCGCCCGAAAGGCCTGATGAAAGCGAGGGCTCGGGCGGCGAGGCGGGAAGAGACGAGGTTCGCCCGAGGCCTGACTTGGAGGGCTCGCAGGAGAAGGAGACTTGGAGAAAAGAGAGGGAGAAAGGGGCACTGACGCGAGCGGGTCGGGAGACGGAGGAAGACGAGCGTCGCCAGAGCATGACCTGGGAGGGCTCGGAGCGAGATACGAGACGGAGAACGAGCGTTCGCCGACGGCCTGAAGAGGGTTCGTTTTGCTTGTGAGTGGGGGTACCCTTTGGCGTTCCCCAGACATGGCCGCAAGGACGAGTCAGTCAGGGGGGACGTAGTTGACCGTACGCATCAATCCGATTAATAGCAGTGAAGGAAGGGTCTGTCACGAAGGCTTGGTGAGCAAACTCTAGGTTACGTGCCGAGTAGTCGGAAAAAAGCATAGTAGCGCAGGCTACAGATCCAGTAGAGTGGCAGGAATGGCGGTAGTCGCTCATCCGAGCGTATATCTGAATAGTAGTCGGCGAGGGACGAATAAATAATTATCGAGTAGTAGGAATCAATGGCCGGAGCCTATGTATGCTTCTGGGATGGACGGTAATGACCAGGCGTCTCTCAAAGGGCTGGTAGCCGCAAAGGACGAGTCAGTCCGGGTGGATGTAGTTGACCGTAGTCTCAACCGACTTTATAGCCATGAAGACGGGCTGTCCAAAGGCTTGAGAAACTCTGGGTGGCGTTGCGCGTAGTGCTCATCCGAGTACTACTGAATAGTAATAGGGCGAAGTGAGACGTGACGGAATAATGTTGAAGTTAGCAGGAATCAAGGCGGAAGCCTATTGTAGCTATCTGGGACGGACGTAATGACTATTGTGTCTAATGGGCGTAATAGCCGCAAAGGACGAGCATCGGGTGGAAGTAGTTGACGTAGGTCTCAAACGACTTAATAGCAGACGGCGGGTCTGTCCAAAGGCGTGAGCAAATTGGGTTGCGTGCGATAGTCGCTCATCGAGTACACCTGAATAGTATTCGGCGAGGGAAGGACGAATAATTGATCGGAGTAGCAGGGAATCAATGACCGAGCCTATTGTATGCTCTATGCCTCTCTAGGAATGGACGTAATGGACCTGAGGGCTGTCTCAATAGGCGTAATAGCGAAAGGACACGAGTCAGTCCGGGGGTGGACGTAGTTGACGTGAGTATCAACCGCTTAATAGTCGGAAGACGGGTCTGTCCTTAGCCCCGGTTGGGTGTGACCTTTATAGTCCCGGGCGTGAAATTTTCCGTGACTTAAGGCTGATTGTGATTTTGCAAATCGGCCAAGGCCCTTGTGTGTAGTAGTGTTGTCTCGGCGTGGTCGAAGGGCCGAAGACATCACTGCCGAACGACTAAGCGCTCGGTGCTTGAGTGTACGGAATGAACCGGAGACCCGGAAGCCAAGTGCATCAACCTATATAATGATGTATATTGCTTTTTTTTTTTTTGTACAGACATCCAAGTTTTTTTTCTATAGCTCTTACTTTATTAATAGATATATATTGTTCCGTCGGCTCTTGTATTTTATTTGTACTATACCTTTTACTCCTTGTTTTCACTTAAATAAAATAGATGTTCTAATCATTTTTAAAAATCGGCAAATTCAAATGCTTGTATACTAAAAAGACCTCCAAAGAAAAACGTGAACTGTAGCCAAGCCCAAACAGAAAACGCGGCCACGTGGGGTGCAGGTGCAGCCTAGCCCGACCAGGAGGGCCAACCAGCGCACGGCCCAAGCGTGAAGGCCGGCCCTGGGCGTTGGAAGCAGCTTCGTTCCTTTGGTTTGGCTTTTGAAAGCAGCTTTTGGTTCCTAAAAGCTCAAAGCCAACCAAAGGCCTATTCCAGCCCAGCAGCTTCTTTCCAAAGCCAGCTTTCTTCCACTGTAAAAATCACAGCCCCTTCGAACCTGCTTTCACCGGCTTCGGCTCACAAGAAGTTGGAGGAAATTACCCGCAATGCCACGCATAAGTGGAAAATACCCCTTCGCTTCCCTCCGAACCTGTACGACAGAAGCGCTCGCTCGTCTCTCTCCCGGCCTCTCTCCTTCCCGCGACGCACGCAACTTCGTGACGGGCGGCCGGCGCCGCCGCGGTTCCAGCCACTCCTTCGGCCAGCGCACCTCTCCCCCACCGGATCTGTCGTTCGTCGTCGCCTGGAGCTCCGTGCGCAGTTCCGCCCCTTCCTCGTTCTTTGCTTCAGTTCGGGCGGTGCTGGTTAGGGTTCCAGGGGCGGCGCCTGAAAGGAGAGGCCGGTGGTCAGGACGCCCTCACCGGCGACTACTGGAGCCAGGCACTGCTCCCCTCCTCCCCTCCCTGGCCGCGGCGGGAGCCCTGTGGCTCGCAGCTGCCTCTCATCTCATCTCCACGCGCAGCAGAGCAGCAAAGGTACGGCTCCTCTTATTTCTTCCCTGATCTGCACGATTGACGACCAGATCCATAATCTAGGTACCTGGATCTCCCCCATTTTATCTTTTAATTTGCCCAAAATTACAGCATGCTTGATTAGTAGAAAAATGGATTTTTTTGGAGTATATTGTACACT
Source organism: Coix lacryma-jobi var. lacryma-jobi (assembly GCA_009763385.1). NCBI lineage: Eukaryota > Viridiplantae > Streptophyta > Magnoliopsida > Poales > Poaceae > Coix > Coix lacryma-jobi. Next base: position 49,323,911 of record CM019826.1, on the reverse strand, counting down.
GTTGCTTGCTTTTTTTTTGCTTGGCATACACTGAGCACATGATGAAATTGACTATGCTTGTAACTAGATTGCAAAAGTAATTTTTTTGTTTGCTTCAAGAATGGTTGATAAGGCAGATTGGAGTGACTTCTATTGGAGGCATTTGATTGATGTCTGTAAAGGAGAGATAGAAGCGGGAATAGGCCTTTAGGAATTTACAGTCCTAATGGATGGAAAAATATTATATCTAAGTTCGAAGAAAAGTGTAACACCTCTGGTGTTTAACTGTAATTAACCTGACATGTCATCATCATTAGTCATAATCATCCTCATCATACTTGTGTGTTTCCCTTATGCATGTGCATTTGTCCCCTTATGTGTGTAGTGATCCCCTTTTCGAAAACCCTAAAAGCCCTAATCTTCCTACAAGGGCAAAATGGTAATTTCACCTCTGTGACTAGTTTTGTGTAATTCTTGTTCCTTTGGTGTCTTGAAGTTTTGTGGTGATTGGCCAAAGTTCAAAAATCAGAATTTGATTTCAAATCTCTTTGCAAAACCCTGATTTCCAAACCCTGGATTTTATCCCTCTTTTTGTGATTCAAAAATTATTCAAAATTTGGGATTGGTCCAAAAAGCAAAGTTGTAGATCTGTCAAAGAGAAACAACTTTGGTATTCACAAATTTTCAAGTTTCTGTATAAAATTTTGAGTTATTTCAAATTCATTCAAACCCCAACTTTTGTTCCCTTTTCAGTTTTCAAAATTTATTCAAAAACTAATGAGTTTCAGGAAAAGTGTATAATAGCAAAGTTGTAGGTTTTGATAAAAGGAACAACTTTCACATTTGCAGATTTTCAAGTTTCAGTTTGAAATCCAGAGTAATTTTGATTTGATTCAAATTTCAAAAGTGTCCCCTTTTCTGATTTCAAATATTGTTCAAAAACTATTTGGATTTTGAAAATGTTCTTATTGACAAAGTTGTAGATCTCTTTTTTCTGAACAACTTTGATGTTTTGAGTTTTTGTTGCACAGTTCAAATTTTGGGAGCAATTTGCAAAATTCAGAAACTAGCCAAAAGTCAAACCCTACACCCTACACTGTTCCTCTTCCTCCTAGGGACAGGGGGGGCCCGGCCATGGCGCCCCGCCGGCGTCGCGCGCGCCGCGTGCCTGGCTGCCGCACCCACGCCCCCGACTTGTCGCCTGCAACCGCGCCATCATGCCGCTTCCGCACGCGCGAGCGCTGACTCTTTCCCGTCCCCTACAGTGCTCTGCGCGTCGCCGCCGCGTGGCCATCGCCGGCGAGCTTGCGTCCGAGCCCCGGCTGCACGCCAGCTTATCCGCCAGAGCGCAATCGAGTGCGCACGCCCTCGCAAACCTTACCCGCGGCAACCCCGAGGTCTCTACCGGCCTCTGGCCGCGGCTATAAAACGGCCGCCGGAGCCCGACCTCTCTCCCTCAGCTCCGCCGCCGTCGCCACCTCACTCCAGAGCCTCCCGTGCTCAACCACCTAGCTCAGCAGCTCCGCCGTGTTCTGGTGCTGCTTCCCCACCCTCCAATTTCACCTCTACCGCCCTCAATCGCCCGGCGTTGCTCGTCGTTGCCGTCTCCGGCAGAAATCCGGCGAGGTCGGAACCGTGAAAATTCCTCGTCTCCGGCCTTGATCATCTCCCTCTGACTCTCGCATTCGCTTCTTTGACTCCGTGCGACTCTAACCCGGCCCCCGTGGTCGCTTATCTTGCGCAGAACCGCCGGCGCGACTATCACCGCCGTGTGCCGTCCGCCGCTTCCCGCCGACCGGCCGCTCCGTCCATCCCCGTCCCTCACCGAGCTGCCGAATCGACTCCGGTGAGCTCTCTGGTGCTCCCTGTGCTCTTGGCTTCGCCGCGGACCGCCTGGTTCGGCCGGCGTGGCAAGCGCCGCCCATCTATGGTCGCCGGCGACGAGCTCCCGCCGCCGTGCCCGTTTTTCCATTTTATTTCTAAGTTATGAATAGTGTTCAGTTTTCTCTTTTTGGTATGATTTTCTGTGTTAATCCAAAAATTCTGAAATTTTTGTGGTAGACTCTTTATGCTCTGTAGTATTTTAGAAAAATATGAAACTTGAGTTTTGTGCAAAAATTTGAAAATGTAAAATTCCCCTTTTAATTGAAAAATGAAGGTTTTGGTATTTTTGGAGAGTGATCTTTAACTCCAAAAATCTTGAGATAAATTTTTGTGACCTTGTTATAACATGCTAAACCTCTGGTAAAATTTTGAAGACATTTGGAGCAAGTTGATTTTTGAGCTTTATTTTAATTAAGGAATAGTGCCTTTTGTTAATTAAATGTTTAGATTTAATTGAGCACCTTAATGACCTCCAAAAATTATGAAATTTGTTTTGCCATATACTTGTACCCTAATGAACTTGTGTGATTAATTTGGTAATTTTTGGAGCACCTTCATAAAATGACCTTTTTAAATAATTAAGAAAAATAGAAAAAGGTGATTAGGGTTAGCGTTGAATGCCCTGTGATGTGACTTTTGGATTGCTTGATGTTCATAGACCCATACCCCTCTGGTCTATGATGTTTGTGATGCCTTGCTATGTCCATACTTAGGCTTAATAGAAGTTGCTTAATTAAAGTTGTTAATATTGCTAAAAAGGGATAAGTAATCTATTGACCACTTTAACCACCACTCATACTTTGCAAAGCTATACTCTAGTTTTATCCTATGCACTTTGTTCATACTAGCATACTCACGTGCATGCATCATTGCATACGTATAGTGACCGAGGAAGAAGGCCCTGAAGTCGAGGTAGCCACCGAAGGATCTGTCCCCGAGGCAACCCCGAGCCCCGTCAACTGCACTGCTGACCCCGAGCCTGTCCTTTTTGCCATCCAAGGCAAGCCCCGGTGCATTTAACCCTTTCCTTGAATTTATAAATGTTTCCTTAAATGTCTTTGAGTTAAATTATTGCATTAGGTTGATAGGAGTTGAGTGAAATCCTATCTGATGCATTATCTACCTTGACCAATGATACACCCGATACCTGCTTTTCAAAAACTATTTGCAAAATGCTTAGCAATGCTATATGATAGTTTTGCAATAAAAATGCCAATTTCAAAAGTGTGATCACTTTAAGAATATTTATGGGAATTTCTGGTTCACTCCCACTATTGGCTAAGTATCTGATCCGTACCTAGTCAATGGGAAGGAGAGGTTGTCTTTGCGTACGGTGCCGTCATGTTGTAGTCCGGGACTCAACAGTTGACACCGACCGGGACAGGGTTGAAAAACTGACGGGACCTGTACTCTTGGGTTAGAGTCCCAAGGTGCTTGTCGCTGGCTGGAAAAAATTAGGGACCACCTGTATGGGGGCTGCTGACTAAGACTTGCAACTATTCACATACTACGGAAAGCTCTGGCTCCGAGGAATCCTTTATTGGACCGACAACCGCGCACTGGGAGTGGAGAGATGGCGGAAGTAGCATGTACCCACGTGGGTTAAAGTCCCGGACTGGAGTGGTGTACTGTACTTCCGGGTGGCGTAGGACCGGGCCCAATCTTGGAGGAATCGTGGTAGACGAGTTGGCATATGCAAGCTTGGGTGCTACATATGCAGTGTGGATAGGGACCCTCAGCTGAGTATTATTTATCCGGATTAACGCTGCTCCTCGGTTATGGAGACTTAGTCACTGACTGTCAACAGGGAGTGGTTCTCAACTAGGAATGTTTTGAAATGTAAAATGAATCATGAACGATGAAGATTTGAGGAATACCGAATCTTTCAAAAATAAAATAAGGTTTACAAAAAATGCTTTTCTGCAAAATACTTGATCTTGCTTAAGCCTTACCTTGACTACCCTAAGCCTGCATTCCTGAGTCTTCTCCCTTTTCTTTAGTCGGGTAAGTCTTGTTGAGTACCTTTGTACTCAGGGTTCTTTTACCCATGTTGCAGGTATGGCAGATTCCTCAGTATGCCTTGGACCCTGCTGTGTGACTGTTGTTCAGGAAGAGGCCGATGAGGCCGATGAGTGATTATTCACCCTCGGGCTGGGTGAAGTATCTTTATCTTTAGTTGTTGTCATATGCTACTCTGCCAACTCTATCTATTTGAACTATGGTCTGTAATAACTTCACTTTAATGTTATGTTAAACCCTGGTTTGTAAAACTATTGTTATCTAAGTCTTCCGCTATTTACTCCGATGTTATTTGTCAAAATGTTCAAGAGATTGTAACTGAATTGTGAGATGATCCTGCGGACATCGGGCACTGATGTAGCCCAGTGGCAGGACCGGTCTTAATCTCTTGGCTGTACGGATCAACTGTCAGTGGTTGACAATGATCAGTGGGCCATGGGATTAGGGCGGTTACGTCACAGAGTGGTATCGGAGCATCTCACTACGACGTTGCAATCTTTTTGCGAAAACTTCAAAAGGTTTTTAAGTCCAAAACTAAACTTGACTATTTTGAGTCCAAATTGCTTCTCTCATCTCATCTTGTCTTTGGCAACTAGTAGCAAGACAACTTGTATAAGCCCTATGTACCTTACCTTAATAGTTGCATTGCCTTGTTCCGTAGGAACGAATCATGCATCATGTCATAATCACTTAAGATAATAACTTCCTCTCTAAGTCTGTTGGGTAGTATGCCTTTACCTGTTCTTGCTAGCCTTTCTCATCCATCTTCTCTTATCCAGACATGGCCATTATCAAGCAGACTACTCGCAAGTCGACTGGACCGCATGGCGTGCCGCGTCACCAGCTGGCGCCACGCACCGGAGATGAGACTGGAGAATCCTCCAATGGTCGTCGCTTTCCCCGCCGCACCCGCAAGCAGCTGAAGGAGGAGATCAAGAATCTAAAGGCTGAGATGGAGAACATGGAGCATGACTTCTATCATTTCCCGCCTGGAGTTCTATGAGGACACGAGCTCGCTCTGGAGGAAGGCCAACAGGAAATGTGGTCCGTGCCATCCGAGCAGCGCAATGATGCAACCTGGATCCGAGAGGATGTCACCAGAGCCCAGCTCCATGGACTGCAGCAGTACACTGCCCAGATTGAGCAGTACAATGATATGCTTCATGAGGAAGGTACATCAGCTGCACAACCAACTTCACCCCGTGGCTCCACCTGTTGCTGAGGATCCAGAAGATGGAGTCGTGGAGGAACCTGAAGTAGAACATGAGCCAGATCAGAATGAGGAAGTGGAACCTGCAGAAGATGT
>CM019826.1:49281550-49318223 GCA_009763385.1 Coix lacryma-jobi var. lacryma-jobi | reverse complement strand
ACCGAGCCAGCTACACACGCACGCCGCCGCCGCCTCCTCGCCCCGCGGTGCCCTGCCGCCGCCTCCTCGCCCCGCCGCTCGCCCGCCGTCCCCCCGCGACCGACCCCCCCCCGCGCCCCGCCCTCCGCCTCCCCCGCCCCCCCCCCCTCGCCCTGCTTCGCGCCCCCGCGCCCCCCCCGCCGCGCCTCCCCCCCCCCCAGCGTCTCGCCCCTCCGCGCCCTCCGCTCTCCCCCCCCCCCCCCGTCCGCGTCTCGCCCCGCCGCCGCCATCCTTCTCTTCGCCAGCGGCCCTGTCAGAGCTGCCCCGGTCTCGCCCCGCAGGCAGTAGACGAGGAGGAGGGAGCGGAGGAGGAGTCGAGCAGTAAGGAGGAGGAGGAGAAGGAGAAGGAGAAGGAGAAGAAGCAGAGCGGGAGGAGGAGGGAGGAGGAGAAGGCGAGAGACGTTGTTGCCTTCGCCTCGACCCCGAGTTCGTGCGCTCCGTCGTCGTCGTCGATCGCCCCACGTAGTAAGTAGTAGTCTGTTAGTAGTAGTGGTATGCATGTGAATGTATGTGGATATCGGTCATCGTGCCGTATGTATGTGGATGTCGGCATCGTGTCGTATATATGTGGATGTCGACCATCGTGCCGTTGTTTCTTGCAGGTTTCGAAACCTCACCGTGCAGGGGAGGTTCTGCCGAAATTTCTAATGATACTATCTTTTTTGTCTTTTCTGTAGGAGGACCTGCCGGGGCCAAGCCGGAGATCCTCGGCGACCTCGATCGTCTTCGTCGTCGTCGCGGGTCTGCCTGCACCGCTTCGCCTCGCCACTGCACCAACTCGCCACTGCGCCGCTAGCCTGACTCCACCGGCAACCCTAGGTATAAATAACGTCTCTTCCCAGAAAAGGGTCTTAGGTCATTGAACCCAGTTAGGCGTCTCCCGTCCGAAAGAGATACGGCTAGAGGTATGCAGGTCTCTGCATATCGATAACCGTATCTGTTTTCGGATTGTCCACGTTACTTGGACCAGCCCGCAGATGCGTCGATGAGGCTAGTTCCCATGGTCTGCCCCGATTCGAGATGGAGTTTCTGCATCTCCTCCCTGTTGTTCTCCGGATACACACTCTCCCTACAGGACGTGTATCTTGAGAACATCGGGGAGGTGCTGCCGAAATTCTGTCTCGGCTCGGGGCAGACAATGGGAACTGGCCTCATGTACGTATCCGCGGGTGGGATTAGGACCTATCCTCACCTATTAGATGATAGTAGGATGGAAGTACTCGGAGGTAGATATGTAAGTACTCGGATGCATGACAGTAGGATGGATGACCGTCAGTGGATGTACTCGGGCCGTAGAAGCAGAAGTGATTTCACCGATGAATGGTTGCGCAAGACAGATGCTTTCGTGAACAATGCATTTGGCGCCGCTCGGCGAGGAGAGATCAAAGTGTTGTGCCCATGCAGCAGATGTGGGAACCGGAGAAGGCAAGACAAGGAGAACATGGCTAAACATCTTGTGAACAATGGATTCACGCCGGACTACACCCGGTGGATCTACCATGGTGAAGCACATCGTTTGAGAGCGGAGGCAGTGCGACCACGTCTGGAGGACTTTGATGCTGATGCGGGGGTAGCAGACATGTAGATGACTTCCAAGAAGCACAGTACGCTGAAGGACGTACGGAGGAGGAGATGGAGAAGACCGCAAAGGCGTTTTACGAGATGATGTCTTCGGCACAGAAACCCCTTCACGATCGGACAACGGTTTCTCAACTGGATGCCATTGGCCGTGTGATGGGGTTCAAGTCCCAGTTCAACCTGAGTCGAGATGCGTTCGATGGTATGTTGGCCCTATTTGGTAGCATGCTTCCGGACGGCCACATATTGCCAAAGAGCCTGTACGAGTCACAGAAACTGCTTCGTGCACTGAAGATGCCGTATGAGCAGATACATGCTTGTCCAAATGGGTGCGTCCTCTGCAGGAAAGATCTCACGGATGCAGGTTACTGTCCGAAGTGTAAAGCGTCGAGATACATGGAGGTAGACGATGGTGAAGGCCCGAAGAGGCAGCTTTCTATCCCCATGAAAGTCCTGCGTTACCTGCCGTTCACACCGAGGATCCAACGTCTCTACATGACCGAGGAATCCGTGAAACAGATGACATGGCACAAACAGGGTACCCGATACAATCCTGAGAAGTTGGTACATCCCGCCGATGGTGAAGCATGGTCCCACTTCGACCGCATCCATCATGACAAAGCTAGAGAGGCTCGTAATGTTCGTGTTGCGTTTGCAACGGACGGTTTCAATCCCTATGGACTCATGGCTGTCCCGTACACGTGTTGGCCCGTCTTCGTTATCCCTCTCAATCTCCCCCCCCCCCGGCGTCCTATTTCAACGTCATACTGTCTTCTTGTCGTTGATAATTCCTGGACACCCGGGGAATAACATGGGTGTGTACATGGAGCCTCTGATTGATGAATTGGAAACTGCTTGGAATGAAGGGGTATTGACATACGACCGAGCTTCAAGGTCTAACTTCACAATGCACATCTGGTACCAGTACTCACTGCATGACTATCCTGGCATATGGGATATTCTGTGCCTGGTGTGTCCATGGCAAGTTCTCATGCCCGGTTTGTAAGACAGCTACGAGATTTATCTGGTTGAAGAAGGGTGGCAAGTATTCGGCGTTCGACCAACATCGACAATTCCTACCTCTTGACCATCCTTTTAGACTGGGACACCAAGAACTTTACCAAAGGTGTCGTGGTGAGAGATCCTCCACCTCGGATTGCTGACCGGTGCCGAGGTTCATGCTCAGATAGATGCTCTCCAGTTCAACGAAACAGACGGTCGTTTTGCAGGGGTATGGTCAGGAGCATATGTGGACTCATAAGTCAGGCTTGGAAAGACTCCCTTATTATGACGATCTTCTTCTGCCACATAACATTGATGTAATGCACACTAAAAAGAACATCGCTGAGTCGCTTTGGGGAACACTCATGGACACTGAAAAGTCTAAGGACAACCCTAAGGCTAGACTAGACCTGGCACTGTTGTGCGATAGACCAAAGCAAGAGATGCTGCCTCCTCAGCCCGGCAGGAGATGGACACGGCCCAAGGTCGATTTCGTCTTGGGCAGGCCACAAAGGAAAGAAATACTTCAGTGGATCCAGACATTGACATTCCTTGATGGATATGCAGCGAATCTAACGAGAGGAGTCAACTTATCTACTCTGCGAGTCCTAGGGATGAAGAGTCATGACTTCCACGTATGGATCGAACGGCTTCTTCCGGCGATGGTTCGAGGCTATCTTCCTGAGCCTATGTGGGTTGTCCTGGCAGAGTTGAGCTATTTCTTCCGCCAGCTATGTGCCAAGGAGATATCTCGGTCCGTCGTTGATGACTTGGAGAAAGCTGCACCTGTGTTGCTCTGTAAGCTGGAGAAGATCTTTCCACCAGGCTTCTTCACTCCGATGCTTCATTTGATCGTACACCTCCCAAATGAGGTTCGAATGGGAGGGCCTGTGCAATGGCGTTGGTGCTTTCCAGTCGAGAGAAATATGAAGACTCTTCGCAAGAAATGTAGAAACAAAGCCAAAATTGAGGCTTCCATTGCAGAGGCATCCATTCTGGAGGAGGTGTCCAACTTCGCTGAAGAATACTACTCTGAGAACCTTCCTAGCGTGCATAATCCACCCCCTCGTTACAATGCTGGAGAAAATGAATCGACTCTTAGCCTTTTTCGAGGCCAACTCGGCACGGCAAGTGGATCCACAGTTAAGCAGTTGAACTATGAAGAGTGGCGAAAGATCATGCTATACGTGCTTACCAACCTTGATGAGCTGGATCCGTACATGGGGTAAGTTGTTATCTATCTTCATCCAATTCGTCGTCACTTTCCAACACCATTCTTTTTGCTTAGTACAGTGAATTTCTTCATTTGTTCTCGAATGGACCAAGGCCTCTTTCTGATGCGGCAGCTGAAACCCTAATTGCAAATGGTGCGGGGCAAGGGAGGCCTGATTTCATTTCTTGGTTTCGACAGAAGGTACTGTCCAACAGTAGGTCGTACTTAGTCTAACGTTCCAACTTGCTCTTACGTTCTGACCGTATAACGATATATCTTGCGCCACCTTGCAGGCTCAAACCGATGCGTCTATGAGTCAAGAGCTGAGACAGGTTGCAAAAGGCTTTGACCGTAGGGTCAAGTCATTTAACGGTTATGACGTGAATGGATTTCGCTTCCACACATCAAGCTACGAGCAGAGTCGGCCCAATCGAAAAACCACAAATAGCGGAGTTTGTACTCCAGGCAATGACAACCGTGACTACTATGGAACAATTGAAGAAATATACGAACTTTCATTTCATGGTGAAAAGCCTTTGAATCCTGTCATGTTCAAATGCCATTGGTTTGATCCTGGAAGAACGAGGCTGACACCTAATCTTGGGCTAGCCGAAATTCGACAGGATTCTGTCTATCCAGGCTCCGATGTGTATATTGTGGCTCAACAGGCCACGCAGGTTTATTACACGCCATACGCGTGCAAAAGCAAAGAGCATCTCTTGGGTTGGTATATTGTGCACAAGATATCACCACATGGTAAACTACCTCTCCCCAATGATGAGGATTATAACTTTAACACAAACACATATGACGGTGAGTTCTTTCAAGAATCTGGGTTGCAAGGGACGTTCACGATAGACTTAACCGAAGCGATGGAAATGGAAGTAGAGAATGATGACGAGGACGCTGGGGATGAGGTGGTAAATGAGAAGGACATAGAAATGCTAGAACGATTCCGTTTAGGCCAAGCAAATGAAGACGATGACCTGTCTTCGGATACTGAGGAGTACTTAGACATGGTTGACAGTGATGAGGAGACTCATGCTCCGGCTAATCCGGATGATCCAGATTATTTCTAATACATGTAATATTATGTTATATTTTTAGGATCTATTGTTTTATTTATATTGCACATATTTGGTTATGTTATTTCTAATACAACATTGCTTGTTCTTTTTAAATGCAGGAGGTCGAGGCAAGATGTCGGGAGGACGTCAGAGGCGGTTGAGTTGGTTGTACCGGGCCTCGCAGTCCGACGTGCCCTCGACGAGGAGTGGCCGCCGCCGGAGGGAGCCGTCTCCACAGGAGGAGGAGGAGGAGGTCGAGGAGGAGGTGCCGGCCACGCCCGAGGCCCAGCGGCAGGAGGAGGCACCATTGGCCGAGGAGGCAGAGGAGGAGGACGAGCAGGAGGAGGACGAGGCGGACGAGGGTTCGGGTGCCTCAGGGGTGTCCACGCCCTACTTGAGAGGCCCCGCCAGCCTCCCGGCGTTGCCGGCACGTGCCCGACGCCCAGTGATCACGCCCATCGGACAAAGGTACATGTTCTAACTACCTGTTCGTACGATGAGATTCAAAATAGAAATAGAAGCTAATAATCTTTTTTAATCACTTGTGCAGGGGATGGGACTTTGTGGGGCCTAAAGGCCGCAAACCCAACGGCATCCTGGGTCTCCTATGCCGCGAGCACTACCCCGGCATAGTACAGTATGCCGGGAGGCACGAGCCGGCCTACACCTTTGACCACTACAGCGTCGCCCCAGACCCAGACTTCCCCAACAAGGCGGCGCGGGTTAGAGCGGAGCTGTGGGTAAGTCTTCGTCAAACAATATCAAATTCATCATATTTTTTCTTTAATTACTGTCTCGCCTCGTATTGTGTCTGTATGCAGAACTACTTCAAGTGCGAGCCGGGGAAGGAGGCAGTGGCGGAGCTGACGGCTACCCGGGCCTGTAGGAAGCTCGTCACCGACATGATCTACGAGGCGAGACTGCAGGCCATCATCACCTACAACGCCACGGTCTTGGCCACGAGGGTGACGAAGGCCCAGGCGAGAGGCATGACGCTGGGCCGGGTGCAGTTCTTGCAGGTAAGTGTTTTCTTTTGAGATTAAGCTTTTGGTGCTTTTCATCTGACGCTTAGACGTGAAATACTTGATGATGTGCAGATGATCCCCCAATGGTGCCAGTCGTTTCCCGAGTGCTGGGAGATGATCGTGGACCGGTGGCTATCCGAAGAGTGGGCGGACCCACCACGCCGAGGCCCGGGAGGCGCGTCTGCAGATGCCAGGTGTACCACACCACCAGGGCAACCGCAACCTCGCCGAGTACGCACAAGCTTGGGTACGTGAAAGACTTTATCAATTCCTCGATCAAATGTTGCCTGATTGCTAATCATCTTGTTGTCTTCCTCGCAGTCGGAGGCACACGGTGGCCAGCCTTGCGGCACGGTGGCGGCATACGCCATGTCCCACAAGGGCAAGGCCACGGCAGCGGAGACCTCCTACAACCCCGACGATCCCGCCGACGCGTACACCAACTCCAGCGTCCACTCCCGCCTCACTGACTACTCAGAGGCGGCAAGGACGGTCCATGGGGATGACTTTGATCCCGCCACCGCGGACCTGGACGGGAGCATCGTCATGAGGATTGGAGGAGGGAAGAAGCACGAGGCGGTTCTGGCTTGGCGACGGCGTCATCGACACGGCCTCCACTCCCACTCTGTCCCAGCTCCGAGCACAGAGCACGAGCGGGAGCGTCCCCATACGCCCACGCCCGTCGCCTGCGCAGTCGCAGGGTCGCCGAGCTCGAGGTTATTTCTATTTTACTCATCGTACATTGATCTTTAAATGTTTGCATTGTTCTAACATTCACTTTGTATTATCGCAGGCCCTCCTGGAAAGAGAAAGGCAGGAGCGCCAGGTGTCCGAGTTCCAGATGCGGTCACAGATGTCGGCCCAGATGGAGGCTCAAGCTAAGCAGATGGCGGAGCCTCATCGCCTTCATGGCCTCCCAGGGCATGGCCGTGCCGCAGACGCTCATGGCTCCTCCACCGCCGTCTCAGGACCCCGGAGCTGCTCCTGTGAGTATCAATACTTCAGTGTTTCATTTATTTCATTTCCTTGTCTGACATGACCTTTTGCAGCCTCCTCCGTCACAAGGTTCGAACAACCACCGATGGAACCAGACCGGGGGTGAACCAGGCGGCCCCTCTCAGGGGTGGCCTGGTTGGCCGGGGGTGTAGTACGTTGGACTATCGTGTGTCACTGAAGTTATGTGATGTGAACTAGATTCGAGGACGAATATGTTGTTGAATTATGTGATGTGAACTAGATTCGCGGACGTATATGTTATTGAACTATGTGATGTGAACTTTCATGATATATATATATGTTCTGTGATGTGAAATGTGATATATATGTGATATGTGATGAATGTGATATATATATGTTTGGTAGTGTGGGAGAAAAGGAAAAACAGAAAAAAAATAAAAAAAATTGCTACTTTGCCGAGGGTTGCTCTCGGCAAAGGGCCTCTTCGCCGAGGGCTACGACCATAACCCTCGGCAAAGCTGGACCAGAAAACAATGTTCCCAGGTTTGCCGAGGGTTATGGTCATAGCCCTCGGCAAAGCTGGAAATGTTGAACGCAATTTCAAGGGCTTTGCCGAGAGTCAGATGATAGAGCCCTCGGCGAAGAGGCCGCAAAAAAAAATCATTAGAAATTTCTTTGCCGAGAGCCGACCCTAGTTAACCGTCGGCACAGGAAAATAAAAAAAAATATAGCTTTGCCGAGAGCCGGACTCTCGGCAAAATATAGCCTTTGCCGAGGGCCAGGTTAGCCCTCGGCAAAGTGACCGTCAGTAGAGAGCGCCGTTAACGGCTACTTTTTTTGCCGAGGGCTACACGGAACCCTCGGCGAAAAGTTTGCCGAGAGCCCGATAAATGGCCCTCGGCAAAGGCTCCTTTGCCGAGAGGATTTTTGCCGAGAGTCCTATGCCGAGAGCAGCCCTCGGCATAGCCTACGCCGAGCGTCGGACGGCCTTTGCCGAGTGCTACAGGCACTCGGCAAAGCAAGAATTTCCAGTAGTGAGAAGATGTCCGGCTGCCTTCAATTGTTGGGGAGGAAGACCGGACCGACAAGATCATCGGCCGGTGCTGTAGGAGAGTCGTCGCGGCGCTATGAGAGAAGTCGCGAGATTAGATTTTCTTGGTGGGCCTTCTTTTTTCAAATTTACCAAGTGAGGATAGCAAATTGTTGGAGATATGCCTTTTTTTTACTTGCCAAATAAAATAGCAAGTGCCTATAACTCAAGATATACCAAGTGAATTTTCTAAAGTTGTTCGAGATGCTCACACTCACATATATACAAACTTGCTATCCAACTTGCTATCCTCAGACGCGGGAGATGATGAGGTGGGCCAAGGCGCGAGGCTTGAGGCGTGCGCGGCCAAGGACGGCCGCGGCTGCGAGGGTTACGGCAGCGAGCGGTTCGTGCCGTGCTGGGAGTGCGGCGGCAGCCGCAAGGTGGTGGTAGCGGACAGAGGGACGGAGAGGTGCGGCAAGTGCAACGAGAATGGACTCATGATGTGCCTCATCTGTCACTGATTGCATTGTATGTGCTCGCTCATTTGTATAGATGCGCATGCATTGGCATATACTACAATAAGTAGTGTGTATATATATGTGGTGGGTCTTCTTTTTCAGTTTTGACAAATTGAAAATAGAGAACTGTTGAAGAGAGCTTAAACGTAGTCTTAATAAAGGGTAGAGTTGTTTTTAATAAAAAGAAAAACCATCAAAATTTCTACGTTTCCTTTTTATGCGATTATTAATGTGACTATTTCTAGACTTTTTTTATATAGATAATATAGCATTTATATCACATTGAAATAACGGCGTTTGCTTACGCAAAAGATAATAATAATGTCGTACCGCTTACATAGAGCCTTTTCTCTTATAATATATACTAGTAAAAATGCCCGTGCGTTGCAACGGGAGAAAAAAATATCAAACTTAATGAAAACAACAATGGAAAATAGTGCATATATATTTGTGTTTTATTCTCAATGGGTGTACAATTCATTACTCGGATGGATGAGTCTTCGGTGCGCCGCCCATGTGTCAACGAACCCCGCGCCACCTCTCTCAGCTTTTCTTGCGCACCAGCTTCAGTCCGATCTTATTCGTCGTTGCATCGTTCTTCATCAGATTGAGTTCATTTCATTGAACAGTTCGTTGTTGTTTGCAGGCCCTTCCTCTGCTCTTCGTTGTCTTTTTGCTTCTCATGGTTTCTTGCATGCTCCAAATTATTGTGAGTGTGTTCATGTAATGGCGCAACATATATATGAACTCGACTGCACAGGCGCGACATAGTGATTTAGACCTAGGACTTTACACTTAGAGGGTTGACGCAGAGTTTGGCGACTAAGTTGGGGTGAGGGCTCCCAATAAGCCAGCATGCGATGATATGTTTGTATCTCTCACTCGCGATAAAACAAACATTGTTTTATTTTCTGGAGCTTGATTTTGTTTTTTAATCGGAGTTGATGTCAGGACCAAGTAAGTTTAGGTTAGGATGGACAAAAAATTATTAGTGTCAGAAAATTTATCTCTTTATTATCAGGGATAGATAGATTTCAGCTCGTCTTTGATTGGATTTGGAGCTTAGGCCGATTTTCCTTCTCTAACGTAACTAATTGCAAGTAGCGTGCTACGTATAGACACATGTGTTTTGGAGTTTATTATGTTATATTTAAAGTAAATAAATTGCCAAGTGTAGCAACAGACATATTTAACATTATTATTACATATAATATATGTAATACCATATTTTTATAGTTTTATTTATTTATTTATCTTGGCAACCAAAGAGTGAGCACGTTAAAGTTTGAAGGCTTTTTTTGCCATCCTAATAAACAAAAAGGTTCGTTAAATACCACCTAAGTTTGTTTTGTCTGTTAGTAAGCTCTTGATACACACAAGATGGAGACCACACTTTGATCTCCATTAGCCGAAGTATTTTTTGGTCTTTTCTTTCCAGTCTGCACAGGTAGTGGTTAAGCCAGTTTAGGATGGGCCAGATCAAAATTAAGATGGAGAGAAATTTTCACGAAGTTGGAGAGGCAAGACCGAACTGACTTTGACACCACAAGCCACCAAGCAGATTGTTGTGATCTTATTTCTATTTTAAACGGCTTGGATTACAATTAAGATGTAATAATAAATAGGAATAGGTATTTTTTAAATAACATACGACCTCACCTAGCGTGCTTTAAGATGTAATGATAATAAATAGGAAGAGATATTTTTTAAATAACATATGAGCTCACCTAGCGTGCTGGTTAGAAATTTGGTTTTGGTCCTTGGTGCCGAACGTTTTTTCCACATATGAAGATATATTTTTTCTATCAGAGTGTTGTAGAATTTTTTTTCACAGATGAAGGTATTTTTTTCCACAGATGAAAGTATTTTTTTTTCATCGGAGTGTTGTAGCTGGAGTGGGCCGAACGTTTTTTTCCACAGATGAAGGTATTTTTTTCCATCAGAGTGTTGTAGCTGAAGTGGATTTTTTTCCTCATCGGAGTGTTATAGAACTTTTTTTCCACACATAAAGGTATTTTTTTCTACGAATGAAGGTATTTTTTTTCCCATCGGAGTGTTGTAGCTGAAGTGGGCCGAACGTTTTTTTCTCATAGATGAAGGTTTTTTTTCCACAGATGAAGGTATTTTTTTCTATCGGAGTGTTGTAGCTGGAGTATCTCTATACCTTATCATCATCACATACGATGGGTAGAGGCAAAGACACGGACGCAATGCCACGACTTTGCTCCCTGTGCATCGCTTCTTTCTTAGCCTCTCTCTGGTTCTCGTTAAAATAAAGCACTAGATTTTGCCAGTCCTCGCGCCGCGTATGGCCGAAGGTGACGCACCCGTCTCCGCCTCTGGCCCCGCCGTCGCGGCGTCCCCACTAAAAATGGTGATTTTCCGTAGGAATTTCTTCCATTATGGCAGCTCCAACAATTGGCTTTTAAGCTAATTCTAAGCATTTTTCTTATATTTTAATAGAGGTGAGAGAAAAGCTAGCTCTTAGTTAAGAGCTAAGCTCTTATACGCATTTAAGATTATGTGAGATTGTTATGTGGGGTCATTCATGTTAAAAGTCATGTATTAAGAGCTAATACTGTTAGAGAAGTTAGCTTGAAGCTAGCAGCTCGCTCTAACCATTGCGGGTGCCCTTAGGAGATAGGGATGGTAGGAATATATTCTCCATGAGAAATTAAATGGGAGAAATTTCATCCCGTCGGGTCTCACGAGGGCGGGGATGATCCTCCGTCTCCCGTCCTCGAACCCCGAACCCCGTGGGGACCTGACTGAGCTGCAGCGTACGCCCTCCGTCCCCTTTTAACTGTCGTCCGGAAAGCGTGTCTGTGAGGGAAACACGGATTTCTAGAGACAGTTATTTAGGGACGGAGGGAGTATGTAGGAGGCCCATGAAGTTAAAGCCCATTTATCTGGAATATATAAGCCACACCACCATCGAGCTAACCCTAACGCAGCTTCCCTCGCTCCCCTCGTCTGGTCAACTAAGCCGCCGCCCTCCCAGTCTCCCACCAATCCATCTCCCGATCCCGACCTTCGCGTTCGCGGCACTCAGCGCACTCGGATCTCTTTGCTATCTCGCCATACCTCTGCAGTCCCACCTCCTACGCACGACGACACACACCAGTGCGACCATCTGATTCTAAGCTCCCTTCCTAGCGATGCAGGTGGTCTGCTTTTTCATCTTCGCAAGTTGCAGCAACACAGGCCTGCTTCCTCATCTCTGCAGCTTCTTGCGTCGACATGGATACCCAAACACCTGCACGCATCCTGACTCCTGAGCACCTTGTCTAGTCTGTGTGAGCCACCGTAGTTGGAGTCAAGAAGATTTGGATTTTACTGGCCTATTTACTTTGTAATAGTCTCTTGTTTCTTATACTTGTACTTTCCCCTTTTCTTGGATTTTATGATATGAGAGCTAGCCCGTTTGTTTCTTGGTAATCTACATGTGGAGAACTTCCTCGGTTGATGCATATTTAGATTTCACACGCAGGATTGTTTTCATCTTAGCTCTGATATTTTTATCGGGGACGGGGACCCCGCGGGGATAAAATCCCTGTGCGGGGACGGGGAAGAAACAGGCCCCGACGGTGTTAACGGGGGACGGGGATGGGGAAGAAACAGGCCCCGACGGTGTTAACGGGGGAATTCTCCGTTGCCATCTTTAGTCCCTGTGGTCGCCGGAGATGCTGGTGACGCAGAAGCGGAGGTAGCGGGGGCTCGTGTCGCGGGTGTGGAAGGGCATCTTCGGCGGCCGCGAGGACGTCGAGAAGCTGCTGCAGGCGCTGTCCAAGGAGGAGGAGGCCGTGCGGGCGCGTCTCCACCACCGGGCCCGCGCCTCTCGCCAGTCCGTGCACATGCCGCAGTTGTCGTCTCCGAGCAGCCACCGTCGTGACTCGTGAGGCCTCGATTCAACTCCCTTTGATTTCATCTTGGTCTTGATCTAGTTCATGGTGGACTTGATTTGGTTCTCTTGCTCCTTGATTTAATTTATAGTGGCTTCAATTTGATGCTGGGTAGTTCACGGGAGGAGTTGACAGTTTGTGCATAGCAGACATGTACATAACTTTCTTCTACGGTAGCCTCGATTCAACTCCCTTTGATTTCATCTTGGTCTTGATCTGGTTCACGGTGGGCTTGATTCGGTCCTCTTGCTCCTTGATTCAATCTATAGTGGCTTCAATTTGATGGTTGGTGTTGTTGATGTCTAGTATTTATAGTCTAGCTGGTATTCGATTTAGCTTAGAATTTTGTTTATTTATAGGCTTGATGGCTCATTGTATTGTATTCGGTTTTGAGAAAGCAGAAGATTTTTTTTTGGTAAAACAAGGATCGTAATCTTGGACACTGATATACGTATGTGTTGTATCTTGTCTGTCTTCAACGGAAACAGAGAAGGCCAGACGTGTTGCGTTTTGACTTCCGAGTCCTAGTTCAAATACAATTTGTTTTGTTTTTTATTGGTCTTTGTATGGATGTTCTAATTCCTCTAGTTATAAAAGTGTATACCAATTAGTTAGGGAGAGGCCGGACGAAAAAAATGAACCAAAAAAAGGCAGAAATTTTGCCTCTTTATTATTATATACTAGGTAAAATGCCCGTGCGTTGCAACGGGTAAAAATTATACTTCCTTCGTATCTGAAAGAACCAATTCATAGAATCCGTATTAGTCAAACTTTTTTTAATTTTGACTAACTTTATAGAAAAGAATAATAACGTCTATCATATAAAATAGACATACGATGAAAATATATTCTATGGTATATCTAATGGTATGAATTTGGTATATCAATCTTAATAGTTTTTTTTGTAAAAATCTTGTCAAAGTTTAAAAAAATTGACTTAAGATACCCGTGCCTTGCAATGTTATATACCGTTTGTTGAGTACTCCCTCTATGTTCCTAAAGTAAGTCGTTTTGAGATTGTCTGAAGTCAAATATTTTAAAGTTTGACTATAAACAATTTTTTTGGTAGAGTTTGAAAATATAAAAGTGATGATGTAAATAGATTTATCTCAAAATGTACTTTTATATTATAAAAGTATATATATACTTTATTTTATAAATATTTATAACAAAAACAGCTGTCAAAATGGTGTGCATGTGTAACATATAAAAATCTACGGAAGATAGACTTTTAGTTACGTATAAGATAGGGATATAGAATTTGAGTCCCATTAAGGACTCAACTAATGCAAACTAACAACTTAGTTAAACGATATAACAATGTTTTGGGAAAGCTCTAAAACAAGCTCATAGAATTCTATAAATAAATGTGTATAATTTATTTATTTATATGCTTGCTGATTTTTTAAAAGGAAAAAAAGAAAAAAAATAGAGAAAGCAACTTACGCACACGACATAACCCACGAGGGAGTAAAGGACGCGTTCTGCACGGCCACCGACGCCTTGCGGCCCTGCCTCATCCTCCCGACCTCCCGTCCGCTTGTCTGTCACCTCCTTCACTGCTCTTTTCCCTCTTTTCTCTGCCTCATCTCTTCCTGCTCTAGCACCCAAATCGATGGCGACTCACTGCTCGACTCTATTCTTCCCCTGCTGCAGCAGATCTCTCGTGAGGCCGCGTCCTCAGCGGCAGCAGCCAGCAGGAGAGGGCGTGTCTCCGACAGATCGCGAGAGGGCTCGGGATACCTCCGGCGGTGGCAGGTGAGAGCGTGTCTCAGCAGTTCGCAGCTTGCGAGGGTTCGCGCGAGAGGGGTGGATGCAGATCTCGCTGGACTGGCAGCGGCGGGCTCCAAAGCGATCTGGTGTGCAGCGCAAGAAGAAGATGGGACACCGGAGGCAATACGGAGAATTACGCAGTTCTAATCTTCTTTCTTAACCACTTGAGTCGCGTAGAGTCTTTCGCGGTCATGAAAATGGACCTATTTTGTGGGTCTTTAAAGACATCATAAGCCTCGATCCTTTCATCATCCGACAAATCTTCCATGTTGTCCACAAGTGAAATGCACACAGCGATAGGGAACTCATCAGTTGTTGCCCTTTCCTTCTGCATAGATTCAGTCTCGGCTTGCTTCTCTTTCATTTCTAGAAACCTCCCCATCATCTCAACAACCTTTCCATCTTGTTGACGCCTTTGCCCTGCCTTTCTGTTTTATCACTTGTATTGTTTCTTGTACTTGCAACTCTTTTTCCAATTCTTGGCCTTGCAGCGACATCACTTGTAACTGGTTGTTCCAATATCCTCAATTCGTCATCATCAGTTTCAGCATTGTGTACATTAGAGTCAAAAGGAAAATTCTCATCTTCTCGTATATAATGTTGTGTGATAACAGGTTGAGAAGGTTGTGTGAGAGGAACTTGAGAAGGCTGTGTGAGAGGAACTTGAGAAGGCTGTGTGAGAACAGGTTGAGAAGGTTGCATATAATGTTGTGTGAGAGCAGGTTGTAAAGGCTGTGTAACAACAAGACCATGATAAGACTGTGTGACAGGAACTTGGGGAGGGACAATGGAGGTAAAGTTGAATGTTCCCTCAGCAGTATGTCCTGCACCAGAAAATGACATGATTATTTGAACTGAATGTGACATTTTTTATTGCCAAGGAGGTAAAGCTTTAGCATTGAGAACATACCATCCTATAGCTCTCCTAAAGCCTCAAACAGCAGGAAAGATTTATTCCGAAATTTCTTGGCATTAGGATGAGACTGTTTAATGAATACAAGAATGAAAATAAATTAGCAATTGAGACTAAAGCAAACACTATATGTAAACCTTTGTAAACTTGAGAATTAACAACAGCAAGAGATTAGAAAGCTCACACTAATGATTTTCTTCCAAACCTCTTCATCTCCTATAATCCTGCATAACTTATCATCCCATGAAGCACCACTTTGTTTTCTTGCTTCTTTTAGAACTCTATACCCCCTCTTCAGTTCTTTCTCTTTGTCTTGAATTTGAACCTTTGTAAAGTTGACATGGGGGAACTTCTCATGGAATGATTTGACGATTCGGTTCCATGCATCTGTGGACCACCCATTCTGACTCCTATAACAGTCATTATTGTGATCATGTAGTAGGTCAACCAATGCCTTTTCAAGTCCTGTGTTCCAACTAGCTCTTGAACGATCAAGTACAGCTGAAATATAGAAGCACACATAAGCTACAAATAATTACATGTTCTAATCTACCAACCTACTGATCTTGAGAAGCCCATATGTACATTTAACAAGAGAAGAAAAAGTGAAACCAGGACATACCTTTGGGTGATGCCTTTTTCTTTTGATCTCTTGAAATCTTTGGTGATGGCTTTCTTTGGAAAGCTGCAGCTTGGATCAAATTCAACCTCGGAGACCCTCTTCCAAACATTGCTGCTGCAAATACAAAAATCTGGTATAAAAGAACCCACTAAGGATGGCGTGTTAGCATATCCACCATCAACGAGATAATATTTGCCATGAGGCACATGGAATCCACTAAGCATGGCTGACCTAAGAACCCTAGCATCTGTTGCAGATCCCTCCCAGCCAGATGATATAAAAGAAAAATTCAGATCAAAATCACACACCAACATCACATTGTGACTTAAGGTACCCTTTCTATTCCTATATGGAGCCTGTCTATCTTGAGAAATGGTGATAGGAACATGTGTTCCGTCGATAGCCCCCAAACAATTTTGGAAGTAAGGAAAGAACCGTGGATCTGTGCTAATCTTCCAGTGAGTTTCAACTCCAGTAGGTTCCTTGACAAATCTATAGGACAAAGATGGGATTACTTTGAAAACTGCCTTAATATGTCGATGAATCGTTTCTCCACTATGATGGAATTCATGTTGCAGATCTTCATAGCTCGCATTACTAGTTAAAAGATAAAGGGCAGGCAACTAAAACATCATAATCTCCTCATCCTCCTCTTCCTTCCTCTTCCTAATTAGTGAATTCATTATCTTCTTGTAACTAGAAACAATAAGTCAAATAAGTCATCGCCAATCAAAGACAATGATTACTGTAACTATAAAAATAACTCAAACAATCCTATTTATTAGCAACCAAGTATGCATTAACATTAACATAAATGTGGTGAATACAAATTATAGGACAGACAATGATTAAACTTTAATACAAAAAGACAACAGGCTTTGATCAAACAACTCACTACTATTGGCTAGGGTAAGACTTTGGTCAAATTGGTTTTACTAGTGGATGGATCATCTCCATCATGGCAAGGTAAGACTTTGGTCAAACAACTCACTACTATTGGCCAGGGGAGGTGGGAGCAAATTGACCATAGCGAGAGCAGAGAGCATGTTGCTTCAATACAATTCTGTTGCCCCAATTTCTGTTCTATGCAATTCCATATCTCAATCAATATATTTTTGAAACTGACAAAGTGGCAAGTGCAATCGCATTGCCTCTCATGGATGGATATTATTAGAAGCATCCTGCAGTTCTGGCAACTAAGCTGAACTGCACTACTGTAAAAAATCTCTGATGTCTCAATCTTCTTCCTTCCACTGTTGGTCTCAGCCAAGGACATGATAGCCAAGTCCTTTGCCATCAATTTGCCCCAGCTGGCTCAAGATTTATATTGCAAGTTTTCTGAATTTTCTACTATATACAACATTGCTATCTGACAAAAAACAATGTTATCGCAAAGGAAAACCCATGCACAAATAGCTACGGCAATTGTTGCCACCACCAAACTGAACATAGTAAAAAACATGGAATTAAAATAGTGAAGAAATATAATAGTATGTGTACTACCTAATGACTCCACTGCCTATCATTCTAGTACTATACATAGATTTAACTATATCTGGTCCAGTGTTGTAAAAAAAAAACTATATCTAGTCTAGCATCTTGTAGTGGCCCATGGTGTAAGCATCACTGTAAACTACGGTTGTGTTGTTCTGAAAATTGACAGAAATCTGCTACAAACAACAGGACCTGATGTCTCAAGGCATCACGCAAGCATCTTTGTCAAAGATAGTTCTGCATTGCAGACTGCAAGAGCCAACGTCTCAGACAATTTTCCAAAATTGACAGAACAAGATTACTGGGACATGAAGAAAAATTCCTATGATGCCAAGATCAGGCCTATGCGTGCTGTGACTCATCAGATGTATGGATCTGTAGGAGAAGAAAGGTGAAATCGAAACCCAACTAGGACATGAAGGAAAAATTCGTATGATGTCAAGATCGGGCCTATGCTTGTCTGTGACTCTACCAGATGTCTGGATCTGGGAGAAGAAAGGTGAAATCAAAACCCTAGACTAAAAAAAGTGAAGCATCAGAGCAGTGGAGATGGAAATAAGAGGAGGGGGAGGGAGAGGCTCACCGGAGCAGATTCTAGAGTGCAGTGGATGGTTGGGCGAGGACGACGATGTCGCAGATCGATGCAGTGGGGGCGACGAATAGGGGGCTGAGGCGATGACGAGAAGGCAGCCGGAGCGACGACAAGGAGGAGGTGGCCGGAGCGGTGACGACGATGAGGTGACCGGTGTGGCAGCAATCGGAGTGGCAACGGCGGCGGGGTGGGCAGCGCGCTCGCACGCGACGCGAGAGGGCGAGATGCGAGAGCTCGGTCTTTACACACCACGGGTGGGGATTTTTTTTGCCCCGGTGTATTCAGGCGTATTGGTGCCTCACCCACCTCAATACTCGAGCAGCCAAATGCTTATTCGTACAGAAGGGGAAAGCTTACCCCCACGCGTGTTTTTTCCATGATACACGTCGTTTGACCGCTGATCCCCTCTAATACGTCAACAACCAAACGAAGCCTAGGTGTAGATTAGCGCGCGTATATATAATATATATATATAATATATATATATATGCTAATCTATATCTAGGGTGTAGAATAATATTCTACATCTGAGCCCAACTAGTAAACCAGACAGACCCGCCACGCACCAAACCACCCACCCTCGCACATGCGCTCGCACCCCGCGCGCGCGATCTGCCTACAGCTCCCGGCGCGCGACCGCAACATGTGGCTGTGCGAGCCACGTTCTCTCAAAACAAAACCTGTACCACTCAACCTGCTACGTGTCTGATCCTGCTGCTAAAAAAAAAGGAGCCAGTAGTCTTTGAGTGGATACGGCCTGCGACGTGCACACCACCACCTCCTGGTCGGGCCCTGGTCCACGCATGCGCGCACACGTGGCCACCCTACTGTCCAGCCACTCCTGCAGTCCTGCTCCATCTCGAGGGTTTTTTTTTTCTTTATTCAAAGTCACCAACACATTTTCTAGTATTTTATTAGTAATTTGAGAAATTTCATCCCGTCGGGTCTCACCAGGGCGGGGATGATCCTCCGTCTCCCGTCCTCGAACCCCGAACCCCGTGGGGACCTGACTGAGCTGCAGCGTATGTAGGAGGCCCATGAAGTTAAAGCCCATTTATCTGGAATATATAAGCCACACCACCATCGAGCTAACCCTAACGCAACTTTCCTCGCTCCCCTCGCCTGGTCAACTGAGACGCCACCCTCCCAGTCTCCCACCAATCCATCTCCCGATCCCGACCTTCGCGTTCGCGGCACTCAGCGCACTCGGATCTCTTTGCTATCTCGCCATACCTCTGCAGTCCCACCTCCTACGCACGACGGCACACACCAGTGCGGCCATCTGATTCTAAGCTCCCTTCCTAGCGATGCAGGTGGTCTGCTTTTTCATTTTCGGAAGTTGCAGCAACGCAGGCCTGCTTCCTCATTTCTGCAGCTTCTTGCGTCGACATGGATACCCAAACACCTGCACGCATCCTGACTCCTGAGCACCTTGTCTAGTCTGTGTGAGCCACCGTAGATGGAGTCAAGAAGATTTGGATTTTTCTGGCCTATTTACTTTGTAATAGTCTCTTGTTTCTTATACTTGTACTTTCCCCTTTTCTTGGATTTTATGATATGAGAGCTAGCCCGTTTGTTTCTTGGTAATCTACATGTGGAGAACTTCCTCGGTTGATGCATATTTAGATTTCACACAGGATTGTTTTCAGCTTAGCTCTGATATTTTTACCGGGGACGGGGACCCCGCGGGGATAAAATCCCTGTGCGGGGACGGGGAAGAAACAGGCCCCGACGGTGTTAACGGGGGACGGGGATGGGGAGTTAACCTCCGATGAGGAATTCTCCGTTGCCATCTTTAGTCCCTGTGGTCGCCGGAGATGCTGGTGACGCAGAAGCGGAGGCAGCGGGGGCTCGTGTCGCGGGTGTGGAAGGGCATCTTCGGCGACCGCGAGGACGTCGAGAAGCTGCTGCAGGCGCTGTCCAAGGAGGAGGAGGCCGTGCGGGCGCGTCTCCACCACCGGGCCCGCGCCTCTCGCCAATCCGTGCACATGCCGCAGTTGTCGTCTCTGAGCAGCCACCGTCGTGACTCGTGAGGCCTCGATTCAACTCCCTTTGATTTCATCTTGGTCTTGATCTAGTTCATGGTGGACTTGATTTGGTTCTCTTGCTCCTTGATTTAATTTATAGTGGCTTCAATTTGATGCTGGGTAGTTCACGGGAGGAGTTGATAGTTTGTGCATAGCAGACATGTACATAACTTTCTTCTGCGGTAGCCTCGATTCAACTCCCTTTGATTTCATCTTGGTCTTGATCTGGTTCACGGTGGGCTTGATTCGGTCCTCTTGCTCCTTGATTCAATCTATAGTGGCTTCAATTTGATGGTTGGTGTTGTTGATGCCTAGTATTTATAGTCTGGCTGGTATTCGATTTAGCTTAGAATTTTGTTTATTTATAGGCTTGATGGCTCATTGTATTGTATTCGGTTTTGAGAAAGCAGGAGATTTTTTTTTGGTAAAACAAGGACCGTAATCTTGGACACTGATATACGTATGTGTTGTATCTTGTCTGTCTTCACCGGAAACAGAGAAGGCCAGACGTGTTGCGTTTTGACTTCCGAGTCCTAGTTCAAATACAATTTGTTTTGTTTTTTTATTGGTTTTTGTATGGATGTTCTAATTCCTCTAGTTATAAAAGTGTATACCAATTAGTTAGGGAGAGGCCGGACGAAAAAAATGAACCAAAAAAAGGGCAGAAATTTTGCCTCTTTATTATTAGGGGTATAGAGGTAATCTACATGTGGAGAACTTCCTCGGTTGATGCATATTTAGATTTCACACACAGGATTGTTTTCAGCTTAGCTCTGATATTTTTACCGGGGACGGGGACCCCGCGGGGATAAAATCCCTGTGCGGGGACGGGGAAGAAACAGGCCCCGACGGTGTTAACGGGGGACAGGGATGGGGAGTTAACCTCCAATGGAGAATTCTCCATTGCCATCTTTAGTCCCTGTGGTCGCCGGAGATGCTGGTGACGCAGAAGCGGAGGCAGCGGGGGCTCGTGTCGCGGGTGTGGAAGGGCATCTTCGGCGGCCGCGAGGACGTCGAGAAGCTGCTGCAGGCGCTGTCCAAGGAGGAGGAGGCCGTGCGGCCGCGTCTCCACCACCGGGCCCGCGCCTCTCGCCAGTCCGTGCACATGCCGCAGTTGTCGTCTCCGAGCAGCCACCGTCGTGACTCGTGAGGCCTCGATTCAACTCCCTTTGATTTCATCTTGGTCTTGATCTAGTTCATGGTGGACTTGATTTGGTTCTCTTGCTCCTTGATTTAATTTATAGTGGCTTCAATTTGATGTTGGGTAGTTCACGGGAGGAGTTGACAGTTTGTGCATAGCAGACATGTACATAACTTTCTTCTGCGGTAGCCTCGATTCAACTCCCTTTGATTTCATCTTGGTCTTGATCTGGTTCACGTTGGTCTTGATCTGGTTCACGGTGGGCTTGATTCGGTCCTCTTGCTCCTTCGATTCAATCTATAGTGGCTTCTATTTGATGGTTGGTGTTGTTGATGCCTAGTATTTATAGTCTGGCTGGTATTCGATTTAGCTTAGAATTTTATTTATTTATTATAGGCTTGATGGCTCATTGTATTGTATTCGGTTTTGAGAAAGCAGGAGATTTTTTTTTGTAAAACAAGGACCGTAATCTTGGACACTGATATACGTATGTGTTGTATCTTGTCTGTCTTCACCGGAAACAGAGAAGGCCAGACGTGTTGCGTTTTGACTTCCGAGTCCTAGTTCAAATACAATTTGTTTTGTTTTTTTATTGGTTTTTGTATGGATGTTCTAATTCCTCTAGTTATAAAAGTGTATACCAATTAGTTAGGGAGAGACCGGACGAAAAAAATGAACCAAAAAAAGGGCAGAAATTTTGCCTCTTTATTATTAGGGGTATACACGCCGCGGCATCCTAACAATAAAAAATATGTCAACGCTACACATACATTCATGATTAATTATAAATCTATATAATGGCGTAACAAATATTACACAAAAAAATATACACAAATTGAACAAAATATTAAGCAAAACAAATATAAAAAGTCTAATACATGAACAAATCCATCATTAATTAACAACTAACGTCACGACATTTTCAAAATAAATATTGTCTACAAACCCTAACTTACCAAAATATGGTTTAATCCTACATTGCAAATATGGATAAAGAACAGCAATATGGATCAAAATACCTCTAGTGCAGAGAGAACAAGTTCGATTGAGGGAGACGAAGAGAGGAGGGATGAAATGGAATGGATTGGATTGGATTGAATTGGTTTGGGAGGAGAAGAGAGGAATGAAGAGGAGGCTGCTGCTGGGCGCGGCGGCCAGATCTAGATCGGCTTTGCCGCGCCACCCCGCCTGGCGCGGC
Organism: Coix lacryma-jobi var. lacryma-jobi; assembly: GCA_009763385.1. Taxonomy (NCBI): domain Eukaryota; kingdom Viridiplantae; phylum Streptophyta; class Magnoliopsida; order Poales; family Poaceae; genus Coix; species Coix lacryma-jobi. The sequence continues at coordinate 49,296,129 of CM019826.1, read as the reverse complement.
AAAGCCGTTGACCGCGCCAGGCGGCCTGGCGCGGCAAACGCACTAGCCGCGCCAGCCCGCCTGGCGCGGCAAACTGACGAGCGGGGCCCACCCGCGCCTGCGTGGCCGGGCGGTGCCACGGTGACACTTTTGCCGCGCCGCCATGCATGGCGCGGCTAACGCTTTTGCCGCGCCATTGGGGACGGCGCGACAAAAGGGTTAGTTTTGTAAAAAAAATGGACAGTGTTGTTTATGAAATTTTTTATTTAATTGAGTTATTAATAAAAAAAGTTCGATAGTGATCGACATAGACACCACGTACACACCTTGCTTTCTGAACACGTCATGTAACCATGTAGTGGGGAAAAAAATAGCCAAAAAATGTTTAGTCCTCATGCTTGGTCCCAGACTTAAAATTTAGTGAACAAGTTCCACAACAAAGACCTACTTTCAAATTGAATCATTTTTTTATCAGTCGATTGGAATAATAAACAAAAAATATACATTTTCACTTATACAAATTATATGTCCTGTAATTATGCAATCTAAGGTTTAGTGATGAAGGACAAGGTAGTGTGGTAAAAGAGTGCACGAAGGCTTCATTCTGAGCCCGGGAGAAACAAACCAGGTTATACCGCTGGGCGAACTTGGTGGCTACTTCGGCGTTACCGACCTCAACAAGTTCGCAACTGAAAACATGGCTCTAGTTTCAAAAAAAAACATGGCTCTAGTTTCAAAAAAACATGGCTCTAGCTAGCATAATAGCGAGCTTTATGGTGATCCTCTGTGAACGTGAAACTTGCATTATATTGGCAGCCCACCTTTTAACATAATATGCTCCTTGCACAAAACGGGTAGAACGTGCACAAGAGAGTTTACAAGAGTGAACAACAAAACACCTAGATGCCTAAGATCATGCACATACAATTCCACCACCATACAAATTGAGAACCTACGAGTCAAGCCACCTCAATTTTATTGTCGATAAAATTAATAGAAAAAAAAGGCAATGTAAGACCCTTTCACATAGAAGTGAGACCTTGAAGCGGCGACCTGAATCTCATGGTAGGGGTCAAATCAATTAGCAATATTATTAACGTGAGAGTAACTTTTTTACGGCGCAAGGTAAGACTTGGTACAGGTGATGGGAGGATGTCAGGGCGATTGGTTGTTGTTCGCCATGGGAAGCCAGAGCTGCTTTTTGCTAGTTGTGATCAGCTCAGCAACGAGAACGTACAGTGGACATTGTGGGTTTGTGTGTCAGTCATCATGGTCATGATGCTCTAATGTTGTAGGTATTCTCTGTGTTTTAATTTGTGTTTATGTAAGGTTTTTAGACCTGGTTTCCCTTATAAATTAGGCCAATTTTTTTTCTTAACGGAAAGAAAGAGCTCCTGCCATTATATTTTTTTTAAAAAAGTAGCTTTTTTATCCAGCCCCAGCTTAAAATAGCTTGTCAAACTCTCTTCTTTACCAATGAAATAGGCAAAGGATCAAGACCGTTCGTAATAAAAAAAAATGAGACATTGCTTGGCTTTTGCAACGTTAATGAAAGCAAAGGGCATTCATTACCTCATTTTTCCCCTTTGTTATTCACTAGGTAAAATGCCCGTGCGTTGCTACGGTATATGAGTGAAGACCATGTAAATGTATTATTATATATGCGAGTTTAATTCAAACATAATATACATACTTTCTATGATCCATGTATACATATCAGTAATGACTTAATAGAGGTTATACATATAGGTAATGACTTAATACATGTCATGTGTTTCCCCTTTGCACAGCCACACATCAAGCGCTTGATGCTCGCCTCACCAGTGCACCCGTTAGGTCTCACCATGTACTATTTATATATTTCCCACTACACGCGCCTGTCCCACCCCCTTCTTCCCCAACTTCGATGGGGACGACAACACGGTAGTTTAGGAGTTCTGGTGGCGGTGGAGGCGGTCTGACCAGGATGGGTGGGGGTGCTCGTCAGTGAGTATGACCATGATGACGGCGATAGGGTGAAGAAAAAGATTGCCTCAAGCGTGCTAAAGTTCAACTGGAGCTCAGGCAACCCGTTTGTTGTATTGCAACGGGTAAAAATTATACAACAAAAATTTAAATATAAACATGTAATATTTGTTATTCAAATAGTATCTATTTTAAGTGTCATCTTTCTGGTACTTATTAACACTTTAACCACGAGATTTTTGGAGTGCATTGACTCCACACGAGAAACATAGAGCAACCGTCCGCTAAGCCAGGCCTTTCGGCTTGTTGTTCGTGTTCAAACCTAAAACGTCAACTATCTCAGAGTGGAGTAGTTAATTTAATTAGATTTATTTAGACTTATCTTAACCGTTAAAATCGTTTTCCTACTAACATCTTTCACATGTTGGATCTAACCCGTGCGTTGCAACGGGGAAAACTATGTATTATTTATTAAAATGATGACAAAATAATACTTTATTACTCTTTATTGAATTTTAAAAATTGTTTGAAAACATAAAAAATTAGACCTAAATCTATCATCGTATCTTTAATTTTATAATACATACTATTTATTGTTCCTACAGTAAAATATCAAGTTTTCTAATTATCTTTGAAAATTTATAAAATCTATAATCTACATGTTCCCTTTGGACGATAATTTCTTATCATGATATATTTTGTTTGGCTGTTATAAAGGAGGTCTTCGTCTTGATTTGCTTTCGCTTTTATATTTTCTCCTTGATGTATAAAAGATACATGTCAGGCTGCATCATCTGAGCTAAGGCCCATTTGAGTGTATAGGTCTCCAACTATTTTACATAGCGGATGCGTGGCCGCCAGAACTCAGCTCCAACACCGCGCCGCAGCCCATCCATCTCCAACGCAATGTTGTACTACCACGCTTTGGCTTCAGCATTGTGTCGCCACGCCGCCCAGCTCTAGGCCCAACGTCACACCACCGTTGTCGATGTTCGTAGCTTCGCTCCATCACCGACCGCCAGTTGCCGCTAACAGCCCAAGCATCAACACTACTCGACATCCCCATCTCCTCTCTATCCCACGCCATGCCCGTCGTTAGTTGTGCATGTTGTCCAACCCATGCCAGCCTCCGATAATTTTTGTCCATAAGCATCTAATTTAATCGATTGTGTTTGATTTTGATTATGTATGTGGTTGTAATTAGATGTGATTTTTAGTTAAAAAGAGTGGTTTGATTTCTAGTTTGTTTTTTACTTAATTTAGAGTTTTTAGTGACTTTTCTTTTCCTTTGCTTTGCCCGTGTTGAACGTGGGCCATGTCTCCAATGGAGGTAGACGAAATTATGACCAGATAAAAAAATAGTTGTATTAAACTTTAAAGCTACATATATTTTATTTTATGATGATATTTGTATCTATCGTGTAAGTTAATATTGATAATAATATAACAATGTACTATTTTATCTGGATTCTTAAAATCTGTGGCTACCTAAACGGTACCTTATATATTTATAAAAATGTTAGTATGATCCTAATATTGAATCGTCTATTTTTTTCTATTTGCATTATTTTATATGTATATATATAAATATTTGTATAAAGTTTTTGTGCCTCGAAAGTTCGGACATTTTTTATAACAAAATTTTGAACGTTTGTGGGCTTCCGGCCGAGCTGGTTGGATCTTCTGAGTAGCTAGCTTATACGAGCCGCTCTTGTCCTACGCGTCTCTAAGATCTTACTCTTAGCCCACACGTCGCTAGTGATCATCCATCCATACAGACACATCACAACACCACCAGCATCGCGTGCTCATGGATAAAGATGGCAACGGATATGTCCCTAGACCCGACGGATAATAGCTGACGGTGAGAAAAATATTCCACCCATATCCGCGAACCTGCAAACCCGCAACACCGGCTCCACAATACCATGACCTTATCCCTTCAGCAGTCGAGCTCTCATCTATTCCACCGCACATGGCACGTCTCTCGATCTATCTATTGACTTCCGCACCAACTGCTCCCTACCGCATCTCCACTTCTCCAGTTCTCCGCCACAGCTCCACCAACCGCATGCTCTCTCTTCTCACCCAAAAACATGGAGCGAGGCATAGCAGTAGCACATCCGCAACCAGGCTCGATGGCGTGTGGACCTCCTCGGCTGGTGTCGCGGCGAGTTCCCCGCGCTGCCGTCGACCTACAGCGAGGAGCGAGAGGACTGGCGTAGGTGTGGAGTTGCTCTGCATTGGGGTCGCTCCGATCCACGCCGGCGTGCACACGGTCATCTTAGAGATGTCTATCTTCGTCCTCGTCACACCGTGAGTTCTAGAAATCCTTTTACCTTCTTTTCATATTACTTTTCTGATTTACTTTATTTGTGTAGATCTACACATCTAGCTACCGACAAATTTTGTTCCTTTATAAGACCCCCATAAATTTCAATCATCCTGAAGCTTTTGAGGATGGTCGATCCGGACACGATGGCGTCTTGCAGACGGAGAGGGAGGCAAAAGACCAAACCAACCTCGATACTTGGGCGTGCGCACGGATGGAGCATGCACCCTAAGATGGGCATCAATTTGATTCATCCTGCGCTTTTGACTTTTCTTGATGTGGTCCTCTTGCTCCTCAATTTTCTTTTATCTTTTATGGATCTGATTTGATGAGTAGTTTGATTGGTGTCCGGTGGAGGTATTGTATTTGACTTTAAGAGGAGATATCGACGTAACAGAGACAGGAGTTTATTCTGGCTGGATATGGAATCTGGACTTGGTTTCTGGATCAATTGGATCCAGTTGTTGTGGCGAATCGATCAGTTAGAAGTAGTTGGGGAAAGTTTGTGGGTCTCAACACATACGATCAGGACTCTAGGCGTCCTGTTCGAGTTTTAGTCTAAATACAATTTTGTTTTCTTTTCTTTTTTGTTTTACATGGCTGTTCCACCTCCGCTACTATTAAAACGCATACAATTAGTTGGGAGGCCAGACGAAAAAAATGGTGTAAAAAAAGAGGCAGAAATTTTGCCTCTTTATTATTAGGTATAGACTAGGTCTGGATATCGAGCCAGCTTGGCTCGTTACAGCTTGACTCGTTATAGCTCGGCTGGTTAGCAGGCTGGCTCGACTCGGCTCGTTATACTAACGAGCTAGAATAGCAGCTCGGCTCGGCTCGTTATAGAGCTCGAGCTGGCTCGTTTGGCTCGCGAGCCAAATTATAAAAACACAATTTCTCAAAGTACATGTAAATTTAACAACGAATAATATCTACATATAAAAACATAATTTCTCTTATATGATTATATCTTCTTACCTGTACGTGAACAACACGTAAGAACAAATATGATTTTCACCACATTATTGGACGTCTGGACATTCTACAATAGCTAATTTGAGTTTGTTGGCTTATGAATTAATTGGCTCGTACGAGCTAACGAGCAGCTCGCGAGCCAGCTCGAGCTGGCTCGTTATAAAACAAGTTGGCTCATTATAAACCGAGTCGAGCTCGAGTCGAGCCATTAACGAGCGAGTCGAGGGAGCTAGCGAGTTTCGAGTTTTTCGTCCAGGCTTAGCTACAACCGATACTATAACTTCAATAGTTTTTAGTGCTTTCAAGTAGTTGTCAGTATTTTTAAGTATTTTATCAATATTTTTAAGTATTTTTGTTAGTTGCTTGGTACAATCGGTAACTTCAGTAATTTCTAGTAGTTGTCAGTATCTTAATATTTTGTCAGTATTTTGTTAGTTGCTTGGTACAATCGGTACAATAACTTTAGTAATTTCTAGTAGTTATCAGTATCTTAATATTTTGTCAGTATACCCCGTGATCACGTTTAAGTAGTTGTCAGTACTACTGATTAGAGTTACATTGCAAATACTAATTAGAGTTTTGACATGTATATTGTTTAGGAGGCGTAGTAGAAATACTTATAAGGCCACAGTACAAATACTGATCAGGGGTTTCAACACGTATACTTATAAGGGGTGTGAGAATGCTTTGCTGAATTATACTAATAGAAAGTTATGCTGCATCACAAGATGTGAGAATGATCATATAATTCCAAAAGTTGAATACATGTATACGATTCTCACACAAGGATCCATCTCATTTGGCCATTGCATTGTCAGTCGACCAGACAGGTAGCTGCAATAATGAATAAAGCAAAAAATCAAAATTTAAATAGATTTATTTATGCTATGATTAAAAAAAAACTACTCACAGTAAACAGGTACGAGGACTTCAGTAGAGTTGAAATCATATGTGACTAATTAAGCCATGATGGGATTAACTATTTAAAATAAACTTAGGAAAATAATTATATTAGATGTTGCTGAAACATATGTTTTGCCATTAAGCTGTCAATACACTGTTAATTATGATTTAATTATGATGTTTTTATTGTGTATAAATCCTAGCATAAGTAACATTGGAAGTCCTGAAACAGACAGCAACAAACATGCAACACACGTCACACAAAGCACCTAGAGTCCCAAAACGCAACTAATTCGCTAGAGCAAGTGTCCTTGTACATATCATTAAAGCAAATACACTAGACTACTGCTAGGTTACTAGAACTGAAAATGAATTACTAAAAACTGAATGGCTTGTGTCCAGTTTAGAAACTGTTTAAGTTTCAGCTTTGGTTTGCCTGGTTACCTGCTGCCTGAACAATACTCTAGTTTGGGAAACTAACTGTTTTAAGGGCAGGTCAGAGCAATAAATTGTAAGCCTATAGATTATAGAATGCTTATATGCTGATGCTGCATCCTCAATTCCTCAAGAGGCAACAACACTCTATTGGGCACGCACTGATTACTTTCAACAGGAAATACAACACTATGAACACTGCTGAGCAATTGGGCCAACCTACTAGTGAATTATTCCACCTAATCTGTGCCACGATCATCTCTCAGTAGTGGCATCCCATGAGCCTATCGTGATTCAAACTATGCCTACAAAGCATCAAACAATCTGCATGCCCCATGAGAACACAGCTTGGTATCAAATGAACGAACGAAATATTAACACTTTGTGACGTAAATGTGTATTCAGTAATAAAGTGGGGCATGAATCTTTGGTGCCTGTCCACCCTTTATGCACAGACCATCAGGATGTATGAATTTGTGTCAGAAATCAACTTCATGCATGGTTCGGATCTGGCAAAGAATACTAGCGCAACAGAGCAACAAAGGATGAGCACTAGGAGGCTGAGAGAAATTCAGAGGCGATCCTGGCACTGATGTTCCCTCCGCCACACACCTGCACAATAAGAAGCCATATTGTTGCATAATCCTCTTCCTCTTAGGTTGTAACGGAAACAAAAAATAATAATAGACTTCCCTCCGTGATAAAGGAGGCACTACACTTGATCTAGATGAATTGACAGGGGTCGACGGCGAGGTAGTTGAGGATGGCGGCCCGGGGTGGGGGGCACCGGCGGAGCTTGATACGAGGACAGATGCCCGACGAGCCGTCCGTTCCCCGGCGAGGAGAACGGTCGCCGGCTCCTGCTACACTACTTGCCGGTAAGCATCCCTAGGCCGCCAAAGATGACGACCCCGTAGCGCCACCAACGAGGCCGCCACCAGCGCTGGCAGCAGTCGAAGGTTACGGACGCGTTAGAGGCGCAGAACCCGCCTCGGAGGCTCCGGAAAGCGAGGGGGAGGGGACGAGCTAGGCTTGTGCGGTGGAGGTGGCGGCGAGCTATGCTTGTGCGGCGGAAGGGGCGACGGACCTGGGCGCAACTAGCACCTCCCCCACGATCTCGAAATTAGAACGAAAAAAATGGATACGGTAAAGAGGTTCGGCGTGATGGGATCCGGCGCAGGGTAGCGCCAGTGGGTTGGCTCAGGTCGTGGGGCTCGTGATTTAGGGCAGCGCGGTGGATTTCTGTCTGGCGCGCGCGCGGCTGCCAGGCGTCCGATTTTGGACGCGTGGGGCCAGGATGCTTGCGTGGCCGGATGCTTGTCTGGGAGGCTGCAATTTCAAACAGGCTCTTAGACTCGGGTCCTGACAAAGCCCTGAAAAGTATTTACCTCCATCCTTGAGGTGGTATAAATCTATAAAGATACATAGAGCTCTGAAAGTACTTCTGTAGCATAGGCCTTATAGAGTATCTTGTTACCATAAGCTCTTCTATCCTGATCATACTCTTCAGCTATGCATGATACACACAAAAAAAATCTTAAACAAGGTCGAGGTCACTAAGTATATGATTGCAAAAATTTAAACCGTTTACCTAATGATATAGGACCAAGAACCACGAGAAAAACGATCAGCTTGACGGTGTTTGCTTAATGTTGTGAGCAAACTATTTAAATTTAATAACAATGTTCACTTCTTTCACAGCCAGAATTAGACTATTCCTGCAATCACATGGTTCAGCAGTAAGGTAAATCCACCGATGGTCTGGAATGGTACAGTCTGAATCTATAAGCATGCCAACATTGAAAGGATTGAGCTTCATCAAGACCAACGAGGCAGAGCTTCATCGAGACCAACATGAGCCATGGCCCCTCCCTGCTCATTTGTGATGTCCATTAGGTTGTCTACTTATTATTTTTTTTTTTCTTTTTTTTTATCTTAAAATAGCAAACTCCTTTCCTACTTAATTATCTGCTGATTTCTCGTTTGCCCCGCTTTGACTTGCTCCAACTCTGCCATTCGGAGTTCATGCTTTGCTAATATTCATGATCACAAGGTCAAGGGCTTTTTGTATGCATAATCCATGGTCTTTTCATGCTCTTAGAAATGCACAGTCGCTTTGCGGTGTCTACTAATGAAAGTCTAACAATCCCTCTAATAGTAAGAGCAATATATATTATATATATTTTCTTCATCAATTTATTGAAGATAGTTGTATCAGTGGAGTTAAAATTCAGATTTTAAATGAGATTGATAATGGTACGGCATGCTTAGAAGAGACAAGACAATGCTTCAATCATAACATGGCAGGGTCAATGGTGAGAAAGTAAAAATACACTGATGGATAGCTCGTGTTTTTAAACATGGGGTGAAAAGATCTATGACCCATTGGTACTTATTAGTATAGTTTCTCCATTAGATGACCAAAATTACTACCAAATTGCAACAAATATATCGGATTTAGCTAAAAATGGCTACGCTCTTTCGTCAAACACAGACATTATCTAGCTTAGAACCTCACTCAATTCTATGGCCATTATAATGAAATATGGTAACTCTTCCAAAGGTAAGTAAGGTTCCCAGTACGGAAGTGCGTGACTTCAGAGACTGTATAATGCTGATGAAATGTTTTTTTGAATAGCTCTTCGCATGCCGTGGAACATCTCACACATCTGCAAGAAATTGAATGGTCACACAACACAAGACAGCTTAGATTCTCCTCTATCTATCTAGTTCCAAGCCAAACTCATGTCAGAAGTGATGAATAATCTGTGTCAGAACAGACCTTAACAGGTACAATAGAGTGTTGGCCACACACACTCTACACAAAATGATATAGATCAGTCCTTATTGAATGATTTGGATCTTTGAACACTTTATTATAGATGGACTGTTCCACTAAACAACATGTGTTATAACTAAATTTAACAGGATGCATACACATATTCAGAAAAAATAAAGAGACGCACTTACACCTGAATACACTAAATCAATATCTTTTTATTTAGTTAAGATTAACTAATAACTTACCAACATTGCAGATAACCCTACTGACTAAATTGAAAGGGATGATTAGCTTACGAATGAACAAAATTACGGAGAGAAGGAAATAATTTTATATACCTACAACAAGAAGCATCCACACATGCAAAGCCTTTTAACTAAAGCAAACCCTTCTAGTTCAAAGAAAGAAAAAAAGAATTAGAGGACCAGAAGGTTTCCCTCCTGATCCTCTCGGCCGCCTGTATTTCTCCAATGGTCCAAATGGGGCTTGTTGTTGTATTGTGCAAGTAAAAATTATTATAACCAAAACAAGAAATTTATGATGGTTTGGGGTTCGCTTCATTTCAGTAGTTGAACACACACAACACTTCAATATCTAACCATAATCGTTTGCAAAAACCATCCTTAGGTGTGATATGGCGAGAGAAAGTGGGCTGTTTGCCAGTCCTGCCCGACAGCTGAGATGGGCCTATTTGTCTCGCTAATAGGCTTACACCTTAGTGTAGAAATCTCACCATGACACACCCACCCAAGTCTAGCTCCGGACCCTTTGCGTACCGAACCGAACCCCTCTGTCCCTCGCGCATGCGCTGTGCATCGCACCCCAAAATTTCTGATTTGGGGTTGTGGGTAGAAAATACTCAACATCACAACTCACAAATTAATATTTGTAAATGGGCCCAGTGTTAACGTTTGAAGTGTTCTAGCTAGCGCCACTACAGTTTTGTAGATCAAATGAGAATTTCCAACATCTTTCCTAGAGAACTAATTTTGACCTTTGGTCTTTGTTTGCTTGCTGTGTGTGTATGATTTTGACTTGCTTTTGAGTCAGTTAGTTTTCAAAAACGCTTTACGTAATCGTTTATCTTTATGCGGCCCTGTCCTTCTTTTTTTCTAAAATTAAATTCAGTGGTTCCCAATTCATCCTGTTAGAGTTTCCTAAGATCCTTTTCCTTGTCGCTCCAAAATTACTTCTTTGGAGTTCACAATCCACGTCTAATATCTAAATATTCCCCGTTGGACAGAGATAATATTTTGTTCTAGCTGGTTTCTGAAAACTTTGACTCAATTCTGTCGAGCGGATCTAATTGTTAGATGTCATCAAAATATCTTTTGCATGAGACTCCAATATAGTATTTGGTTTAGTTCAGGCTCTCGGTTCCCCCACAATGTTTTCCTTAGATAATGTCTAATTTTCATAGGTTTAAGTTTTTGTTCGTTGCTCAATAATAATTCTTGTTTTTTCTGAAATTAAATATTTGAAAATAGTACATCCTAATTCATCTGGCTCATAGAAGAACGGAATACTCCTTCCTCTAAAAAGGCCAATGGTCAACGTCGACCTGCTATAAGCCAAACCTATAGTCGGTCCTATAAAGGGGACAAGTTTTCCGCGTGACGACTGAGATGATGATGTTTTGTTTGCTACTTCCCGTACTACTATCCCTCTCCCAAAATTATAAGACATTCCAAGATTTGGAGAGTCAAAGTTTTCAACTTTGACCAAATTGTATATATAAGATATAATATTTATGAATATCAACTGACAGTGCCCAATTAGTATTTTTCTCCATTAGTTATATCTCCATATATGTTATATTTGAATGCGGATATATTCTTGTATTTTTTCTCATAATTTTGGTCAAAGGTACAAACTCTTGACCATCCAAGATGTTCTGTGAACGTCTTTCTAATTGTGACATGGAGGAGAACCCTAGACCATCACCACCAGTACACAATTTTGGTTGTATTCCCGGTTGGAGTTCGGTAGCCCGGACAATCGCAGGAACCGCGGCGCTAAGTGAAATTGAGCTTCCCGTCCAGGGTTATGTACGGTCTCTATCTACTCTCCTCTGTTGCCTACTGCCGGGGCATCCAAAGTTCCGATTGAAATCGTCATCGTGAATTATCTATCCTGGACAGCACCTGCGCCCCGTTCATCTTCTCTTCTCCCTCAAGCTGTCAACCTAGTTCGTAGGAGCGGCTGGCCAATCCGCCGGCCCATGGGTGCCAGCGGCCCAAGCCTACCGTCGTGCTTCTGTACGCGTGTTTGGGCGCACGCTCCCACCTCATCTTTGTGTCGTGGTAATCCGCGAAAGCCCCCAGGCAGCCTTTCTTTCCAGGCAGCCAGATCCACATTTCCAGAGAAGACGATTGCATCCAAGGTAGATAGCTCTCTTAATTACAGTTTTACCACACCATCAACGAGTTTAGCCCCGCGTAATCGTTTTAATTCCGTTCGAGCGATTTCAGTGCGTCAGTTCGTGTTCGTCCGCGTCTTGACCGCCGAGCGTGGTTTATCACTTTTATGTCACATGGATTTCATCTAGCAAAAGTATTAACCAATTGATTAAGACTTTCAACCGGTTTATAATTAAAATATAATAGGTTTTTATCTTACATTGTATTTAATGATAATGTGATTAACTTGCTGATATTCATATACTTTAATATAATTTGCTTAATTCAATTATGACTGGCCGTTAGCTTCCGCTCTCGCTATGTTGTACTGGGTGTTTTAAAAAGTTAAATGCTTAACAAATTGACTAACACTATGCATGTTTTAAATAAATGACCACATGAAGCTCGGCTTTTCCATTTAACAACTAATGACTAATCTGAATTAATATGTCTTTCACATGACTTTCTCACTTAAAATAAAATCATAGTAGGCTTTGTTTCTTCTTTTATAATAATATAAAATCTGGATAGGTCGTTTGTTTGTTTAAACAATGTTTGTTTCATCGATGTTTCTGGTCGTTTTGTAGCGCCGTAGACAACGTATCTCGCTCGCTTCTTAGTGTCGTTTTTTTCTCTGTATGGTGTTTGCTCTTGTGTCGCTTTTTGTTGTTTGATGTTTGCATATGTGTGATGCTGCTACGGATGACGAAGACGTGTTGTGTAGCGTCGGAGATCTAAGGTGACTGAACCGAAGCTGATTGGTTGTTTGTGTAGAGTTGAGGCAAGTGTTTAGGCAATGTAATTCGAATGGGACTCTCCTGTTCTCTATTCAATTAATTCATTAAATTTATTGAGTATGTGTCACCTTGATAACTATTAGGAAATCCTAGGTCTTGTGACTTATACCTTGTTCCCTGTGGGTTACTGCATTGAGTAGATGATTGCGAGTGTCAAACGGAGCACTATAATCATGTACTTGATTAATGGTATGATGCAACGAACATAACTCAAAAATTGACTTTAAAATATAAGTCTTCTGTACAGTGGATTCCCCCAGGACTTACAGTGCAACCGTGAGGGGGCTATATGGCTGCTGGCTTTAGCTTCAGTTATGATGATCTTTTCTGTCTAGCTTGTTAGTGGTTACCCGGATGGGCGAACAAAAGGGGCTTGCATGTTGGGGTATAGGACGACTGGCTCTGGTCCTATGATAAATAGCCGTGTGAGAGGTTTTGTCACTCTGAAAGGGGGTTTCCTTATTCCTGCCATGAATCCTAGCGGCCCGACTAACTCTAGACGACGTTTTGAAGACTTCAATAGTGAAACTCTGCTGACTCCCACTCGAGAGGGGTTAAGAGGACTATCACCTCCGGGCAAAAGGTATAAATCACGGAACTTCTTCGGGTATAGATGTAACAAACCTCTGCAGAAGTGTCTTTAAACTGATATAATCAGCCGTGGCTCGCGGTTATGAGTCGGGGCTTGTGTCCTTCTGGAATAATAACTTGTGACTTGATTATTAATTATTTTATTCTTGCGTATATATTATTCAGGTGTTACATTCGATCATATGGTTATTTGGGCTATGTCAATAAATTTTGTTGCTACTCAAATGTCTTATTATGGATGAAATAAAAATTGACCGCAGTTTACACCTGTGGCGACCTTTTAAGACCTCATGAACCACCCCATGTTGTCTGCTGCTGCAGCTACGATATGTGCTCATATTTGCTATGTTCCCTCATAAACTCCTTCGTCCCTCATCACGAGTGAACGCACCTAGAAATGGGTGAAGACTAAAGGTTCCTGAGAAGACGATTGATAGTAACACTGCTAGGCTATTGTACCCTCGTCAGTCGGTCATCCACCACTCTCCTGTAAAGAAGGGAGCCTGTAACGAGAAGCGTTAGTATGCTGTTTCGCTTTAATTTGATGTAAGTGTTTTGTTTGATTCAAGTATGTTTCGCTATAGCAACATTGTTTTTGAGATTGCTTCTTCTATATCGTGTTGAACTTTTTGGGCACAATAGATAAGTGTTGTGTTGTTGTTAAAAACGGGGTACGGCTGACCTATTCCCCATTGGCCCACGTCCTCACTCGTCACAGCTTGGCCTGCCCGTTCCATCTCTTGGCCCACAATGCATGCAAGGGGAATGATAAACGTAGACCCTGTAACGCTCCATATGGCCCACTTGCTCGCAACAGCTTGGTCCATCTGCGTGCATGAACATGCATCAAATGGGCTCACACAGTCACGCCGACGTCATATATATAAATAGACCATGTATACACCTCGTCACATATACGCCTAACAACTAATAGACATATTAAAAATTCTGCGCATATATTGGATACTATAATTAGCGTATACTAGAGAGCCTAAATGATCATTACTTAGTGGCTACTGAATCGTGAACTAACTCGCACCTAACTATTACTACTTAAATTTTAACATTAGAAAAAACTAACGCACACCGATGGAAACATACAATAAGTACTACAAAATACGACAAAAACTAACATTACTAACAAAGATAACCAAGAAAAATAGTGACACGGACAATAGTTTGTCAGTATCTATTAATACACTATACTACAGAAACATGTCTTTATCCCCGGTCGGCAAGGGCCTTTAGCCCCGGTTGCGAGCCGGTACTACGCTTCCGGACTAAAGCCCCCCTATCCCGGCTCCGGCCACCGGGCTAAGCCTCCTTTAGAGTCCCGGTTGGTAATACCAGCCAGTACTAAAGGGTGCTGCCATCCCCCCCCCGGGACGCTGGCCAGCTTGCCCCGCAGCAGCACCCTTTACCGC